>CAFUXE010000054.1:659254-669845 GCA_903364295.1 Serranus cabrilla | reverse complement strand
TCTGTGTATCTATAAGAGATGGTTGTTTTTTTAACTAAAGGCTGCAGCTGACATACAGTACAGGAAGTAGCTGCCCAGCGGATGGAGTTGGTGTTTCACTGCTATATATAACAGCAGATTTCATGTACATTAAACTATATGAACTCTATAATAAACTGTCAGTATGGGGTCTGACATGTTTCCCATTACTTTGTGCTTAAATTCAACGGATAAAACTGGGATAATTAATGTAATACAAGACTCCTAAAGAAGAAACATTATTATTAAATGGGCTTCAGCTCAACCAGTTGGTACCAAATCCATTATGTTGTGCTGCATTTATGAAGTTTATTTATTTACCATAACATTGCTGAGCAAAATGCAAAATGTTGCTTTTTTACCAAAGACCGTACCAAAGGGTTTTCCCAGCCGTGTGAGCGTACAGAATAGGTTCTGGAAACTATGGATGAACGGTTCACGTTCAGCACATTCAGTTGATATTGGCCAATCAAAGGCATCGTATCAGTGTATACGCTGTCCGATATGTGCCGCTATGAATATGTTTTTTACACAATATATAATGCAGAAAATGTTGCTTGTTGTGATTTTGAAGCGTGACATTAACTTATTAGCTATTCATTTTATTCCTAGAATGTTAAATATTGTTTAATAAAGTTTTAGGTCTGAGAAAGCAGCTCTGGATATATTTGCAGAGTGGTGAAAAATCAACACAATCCACATAAAAAAAGGCCTATTTTCATTTTAGGTCAAAACTTTTCTATAATGGCCATCATAACGGTTATTGATTAATTTTTCCTTCTACAATCAGCCTCAGAAACCTCACATCAGTCGGGCTCTAACATGCTGTCAGCAGCTTTGTTGGTGTTTACACCGCTAACGCAGGAGCTTTGGACCTTAGTGTTTGCAGACTGAGTGCTTTGCAAACGTTTCTGACAAGCACGCAGCACGTTTGTTATCCCCGATTTATGCTCTTTGTGTTTGCAAACTCACAAAACAGCCCTTGAACCTAGAGTCGAACTCATGCTATTTCTGAGTTTAACAACTTGTAAATAGACCGAAGACAGAGGAAGTTGTTGGTGTCAGAGAGCAGGAAAGTCTCAGCAAAAACAATGGAGCAAACATGTGAAACAGGAAGTGGCAGCGAAAACTCGAAAACACAGAAAGATGTTTGGAGGAGATAACAGTCAGTCAGTCAGTCATGTAGTCCTGCTCAATCCTGACCGAATGGGTATTTAACTGTGAACTGTGTGCAATTATTGCTTGTTATAAGACACTAAACAAAAGGAAATAAATGCAACATGTTTAATCATGTATATTCAAGATAAAAGGGACATCTAGTGGCATTTCAAACTCCAATATTGGATTGGATATCATGAAATGAGTCATTATTTCCTGAACAATTAATATGAAAATGATTAAATGAAAGAGGAGAGTTGATGGCAGGTTTTGGCTGATAAAAAATCAAATGTGCAGGGACTTATGGGTAACTGAACGCCACAGGTTTGAAAGGCAAGAAAAAAAGAGGCACAATTATATATTTCATCTTTACCAGAGACTATAAAAATAAGATATTTTTGATGGTCCTTAAAAAAAAATTTCCATCAGGAAAGATGAATCTGAATCTAAACTTAGAATATTAATCATTTGTCACTTTATTCAATATGTGCACTTTAAAATTGGATCCTGTAGAAAACATTAAATTTTAGGCCCACCAATGATTATGACACTTGGAAAGATGTTTTATATATAGATTCTATTTAATTAATTTTTTTTGTAAAATAAATTATCAAAAAATGAAGCTGCATTTGTTCTTTTTTTTAATGATTTATGTCATTATAACTGTGTTTTTCTGCACAAAAGACACTTGAGCACACCTTGCTGTTCCTGGGGTTCAGAGGGTTAATATATATTTAAAATAAGTTAAATTAAAGTGTTTTTTGTTTGACTTCAGTATCGTGTGGCTCCCATCCATTCCAAGTCTTCAGAGGGAATAAAACACTGCGAGGTGTTTTTGAACTAAACTGACAATATTAATGCCAAGAAGCACCAAAGCAAACTGGACTCCATAAATATCATTAAAAGTCTTTATTCTCTCCATATCACGACTTATCCTCCATATCCCAAAAAAATAATTATAATAATAATTTCCATTTCCCGAAAATAAAAGACACTTTGGCGCTTCCACTCACATTAAACTTTTAGCGCGTCAATCTGCCAAAACACTTTCTGGGAATTCCCGATTGTATTAAATTTAGTACCGTGGCTGAACTGAGCGATTATGTAACAAGTGTTTATTTATTCATTAAAGTCCATTTCATTCATTTTCACTGGGAATTGGGAGTTTGACAGGAATCCAACTGCTGTGACATAACAGCAGCTGGCTTTCTGATCAGTCAGAGTGCCTCCATCTCCATCAGTGCTGCTGCTGTCTGCACCATCACAGCGCCAAAAAATATTTTATTCAACAATATTTAAACATTAAATGTAAACTTTAATAACGTCTTACTGTAAAAATTGCAATGCATGTGAGCACTTTCCTGAAAATGTCACACTACTCCTTAAAGACCAACAGCAAAGTTTAAGCTTTTCACATTCACTTCAAATCTTTCTGCTTATTAAGTCAAGTTTGACACAGTTAAGTAGCTCTCTGCAGCCCTGGAGCGGTGGCAGTTGGCACTGTGGGCTGACTGAAGTATGGGCGCACATTAAACTGCAGCTCAAGCCGTGTAAGTGAATCATTTAGGTGGAGATGACTCAAATATTCACCACCGTTTGTGGAGCCACAGATTCTGTCCAATCAACCACTGACTTCCTGAAAAACAACTTTATTTTAAACGATATATATGTAACTGACATTAGAGGCTGTATACCATCTATACTTCCAGGATTTGACTCAACTAGCTCAAAGCTCTTCCCTCTGCCAAACCCTCCTGCTTGGGACTCGGTATGTGCCGAGACTTGTCTTCAGTTAGACTTTAACAGTGACTGTTTGGTTCATGGGGTGGACCAAACCGAATAATGCTGCATGCCAAATATTTCCAATGCGTTACCTTTCTGTCACACAGGACTTTCCCACAGAGAACTGAAGCAGTTATCAGTATCTTCAAAGCCACCAGACTCCAAAAATACTGTTTTAAGCTTGCAGAACTTAATAGTTGCTACTTTGACGCCGCCTACATTTCTTTGTGTTATTGTGTTATTGTGTTTCAAGTTTAGTCAGTTTTAAAAGATTCTGGTGCGGTTAAATCCTTGTTAAGGTTTGTTTGATCGCTTGTGAATGGTAAATGGTAAATGGACTGCACTTATATCGCACTTTTCTAGCCTTAAGACACTACAGACGGTCAGCGACCTTCCGATCAAAGGGCGAGCGCTCTACCAACTGAGCCACAACCGCTCCAATCATACTCTGCGCAGACCTCTGAAAGGCAATAGGATCACTTACACAACACCAAACTGCGCACTTGAAGGATTAAATTGAAAGCATGTATTTTGGGACACTGGCATTGAAATATTTCATCCACTAGATGGTGGCAGTTAGTGAAGGCAATATGGTCACTGAGGCAATAATATAAATTCACAATATCAATTCCAGATGGTGTTCCTGATCACCACCAAATCCTAATCACCTGTTCCTCGTCCTAATACACACGTTGTCTGAAAGTTTCATCCAAACCAGTGCAGAACTTTTTGAGTTATTTAGTACACAAACAAACGTTGGTGGAAACATGGCCTCTATGGTGGAAATAACAAAACAATCGACCAACAACTGCACTGTTCTGTGAGGTAAAATCAATGATTTTGTCAATGGAGTCTGGTGGCTCTGAAGAAATACTCACACAGTCCCACTCCCAAAAATCTGAACTATCACTTACGACACATTAAAAATCAATTACTGCTATTGTTCCATGAGCCTGGTTGGAGTCTAAATCAAAGAGAACATGGAAAAAGAAGGTGTAAATGAGCATCCTAATTTTTTATCATTATGGTTATTTGGGAGGAAAGAAAATAACTAATTCCATATCTAATTGCATATCCACCACATCATTTTGCAAGCCAACTACACCCCCAACATGATGTAAAATTCAAAACTCAGTGAAGAAACAGACAGCAGCGAGACCACCCACCATGTCAGTAATTGATTGCTGTGTCGACTGTGTTTGACACCACTGCTCTTTGGAGGCAGGATCAGAGCACACACTGACACACACACACACACATATATATATATATATATATATATATATATATATTTCCGCACAAACAGAACACCCAGAGGTAGCAGAGTGCAGGACAGGCATGACTAATCAATCGTCCTCGCAGCAGGAGTCGACAGGCTGACTAGAGGATTAAAGAGTTTCCCCTTGAGACGAAAGATTCATCTGTGGCGCCGCAGCACTGTTACACATCCACAGAAATCATGAAATCACACAGGAACAACATGCATGTGCTGCTTTGCATCTGCACTTTCCCTCGTTTTCTTTCATTCCCCCACTGTGTCGGACATCAGAAGAGTCCCCGAGCGTGTGCACACACACACACACACGCGCGTCTTCGATAAAAGCTGCTAAAAATAGCCATCAACTCTAATGTCCAGAAATTGGGAAAATAACATGCAAGTACTCGTCGCCTCTCCAGAAGTAGCACCAATCCAGATCGACAAATTCTAATATTTTGGAGCACAAACCTTGAAATTGATGATGTAATATCAGGGATGAATGCCGGGGCTTTCATTAGGATACAGTTTAGAGAAAATAGCAAAAGAAATGTTCATGTGACGCTCAAATTCAAGGTGACTATTTCCAGAAGATCCAGTTCAGATTCCCACAGGAATCATCAGGCCACAAAGACAATTAAAGCTCAAATCAGTTCATTCATAACTTGATTCCATGCAGAAATTCAAAGACAAGATCTTAAGTAATAGTATTTTTGATATCACTGCAATTTATAATAACCATGAGGTCATAATTGTGTGTTTTCTTTTGAAACATATCTAATTTTCTGGCAACGGGCTGCACAAAATTGGAATATTTTTTTCCAGCCATATACTGCAGATTGTTGGCCTCTGGGAATTTCTCCCCACTGCACCAGATTCAATTAAATGCATCAATCTGCTGCATTTTGAAAGCAAAATCAAAAGCCGAGATCTATGACGTGTCCTTGTTAATAACTCTGTGCTCTAGTAAACATCTAATCATTAAAACATAACTGTATAGATATATATGGTGATTATGTGTTATTATAAATCTGACTCCTGCCTGGCATTTAAAGGGACAGTTCAGATTTTTAACGATATGTCCACTGATTTTTGTTGCTATCCACAGCATCATTTGGCACTACTTTTTCTCAACCGTAGAACTTCCATGTTCCTACACATAAGAGCTGCAGATGGACTGTTTCAGTGGACATATCGTTAATATATCGTACACATAAACAGGTATAACATGTTCAGGGTGGGTCCTTGTTAAAGTGGTAAAAATAAGTTTAGTGACGTCTGCAGTCTGTTTCCTGTCTGGAGCGTCTGGTTCTCTAAACTGGGAACGTGCAGACCATCATCCACTGCAGGTAATAATCCAATGTGTGTAAGTACACATACAACCTCACTCGTCCCTTTAATGTCTCATTAATCATCCAAACATTTCAAAGAGAAACACAACAAAAAAGCAGTTTTCACTCACTGATCTGCGCCACCTTCACCGTCACAGGGCTGGATGTTTTCTCAGCGGCCATGTGCCACCTCCCTCCTCCTCCTGAGCTGCGTCCTCCCTTCTCGATGAAGGCTCGCACGCGGCAGGCGTACACGCCCGCGTCCTCCCCGCTCACCCCCCTCACCCCCAGCCGGTAGTCCTCCGCCCCCGTCCGCTCCAGGGTCGCCTCCCCTCGCTTCCCCTGCGCGCCGCTCGAGGACGTGTTCGTGATCACCACGCCGCTGCGCTCCATGGTGATGATGTCACGGCCGTCGGCCAGCCAGGTCACCTCCAGGGCGAGGGCGGGCAGGTTGTCGGCGGCGACGGAGCAGAGGAGGGTCAGCGACTCAGCGGGGGAGAGGAGCAGAGGAGAGGAGGAGGAGGACGCCTTCACGCTGAGGGACTGACCTGCAGAGGACGAGACAGGAAATGACATCATCAGGTAACATGCTGAATACACAGGATTACACTAAAGAAAAAGTCCTTCAATTTAAAAGATGAATTCATTTCTCCACCTTTTAGTACATACAGTATATACGGATATTTCACTTGCTTATCACATTAAAATAGATGTTAAACCAAAAAACTAATAAAAATGACATTTTGAGACAATGTAACAAAAACACTAAAAGTCGTCCTCGGATCCTGTATAACCTACATTTCTAGCAGTTTCGAGGCATTTTGCAAACCTTGAAAACACCACATTAAAATTAATGTTTTTTCAAGGATTTGCAGAACCTGAAGGAACCACGAGGCACTGCTAAAAAGTTATCGGCAATTTAAAAAACTTTTTAAAAGAGACATCGGTGAGTAAAATGTGACAGCAGCAAAAAAAAAAGTACAGAAATATCAGCATCAAAATGTTCTTAAAGTATCAAAAGTATAAGAGTGTTTTATATATTCTAAATATATTAGATTATCATTATTGATGCATTTATGTACGCAGCATTTTATTCAAGGTCGGGCTCATTTTAACTACTTAATATACTGTTATGTGGTTTCATTTATAAACATGCTTATCATTTAAAATGTATTGGATTTTTTATGTTAAATCTCAACCTGAAAAGTAACTGAAGCTGGCAGGTAAATGTAATGGAGTAAAAAGTACAATATTTGCCCCTAAAATGTGGCAAAGTAGACGATATAAAGTGTGACCTGTACCAGTAGAGTTAAAGAGAAAAGCACAGGTGTATATTTGGTTTCGTCCACTCAGCGGTGACGCTTAAGAAGAACTTTAAAATCCATTTTAATAAAGATTTCTGTGCATCTTTCCCGGTGGGATCAGAGGTTTGAACCGTCTCCAGTAACAACCTATAGCAGTGTGTGGGGAAGAGGCTCTGTATGGTGTCTGGAAGAGGACAAAAGACACAAAGCCCACTCTGTTTGACTTTTCTCATCCTCTTTACTCAAGTCAGTAAGTCAATATGAGCTGACTGGCACACAAAGGACCTGAGAGCAGACCTGTGTGTGTGTGTGTGTGTGGCTCGCCTCTGGTTTCATTACAAACCACTGGGTGTTTTTTTTAAAGAGGATACGGTAGCCGCGGAAGATATAAGATACGGTGGCCACGGCAACCGCGGTGAATGAGAGTGAGAGAGGGTGTGTGAGCGCAGGGGGCCTCTTGGAGGACAGACAGTGAGGGTCACGAGCGTCCTGGGACAGAGCGAGGCAGAGCGAAGGAAAAGTCTCCCACAGGAGAGGACGCCGCTAAAATAAAGACAGCCACACAACAGAGAGGGAACTCTCCCACGTCCCTCATCCTTCACACAGAGCAGGGAGCTGTTATATCAGGAACCAGGCCTGAGATTTGAGGATTATCTATTGCTCCCTTCAGAGTCATTATCTACAACATCTTATTACTACTACAGGCATAATTACTGATACGGATGAGCAGGGAACCCCTTAATGCTGAGTTTATGTTGCACGTGGACGCAGCGTCTGCGACCCACAGGGCCTGAAAATCTGCCCGCAGAATGAGCTGGAATTAGCTCGCTCACGTTTGAGTTGTGACTCAGAGAAAGAGCGCGAGTTTCGACACTAATTATGCCTCATGTCTCACAGCTCTCGCTCCACGCCCGCCACGATTTGACGGCCTCTGATGAAGACGACCCCGGGGGTTTTTAAGGGAGCTTCTGAAGCCGGATTCATCACCTGCTGCTGTCTTTTTTCAGTGACGGTGTTTAAAATGTTGCCACCATGTCTGAAACTCCTGCTAATGTCTAGTTTAGGGTACGTTTACCTGCCTTAAAGGGACAGTACACCCTAATATCTAAAATACATGATTTGTCTCATCTAGGTGTGGGAGATACAGACAAATACTCTTTCACGATACATGTTTTTATTTTCTTGTTTCCAGACTGTATGCTTAATGTTAACGCTGCATTCATGTTGTGTCTGAAAAATCAGAAAAATTAGTTCTCCACTGGAAAGAATAAATGAGCGCTTCTGTTTTTTTAATGTAACTTCCGTTTTTTTTTAACATAACTCGTCGTCCTACTTCACTTCCAGCATTTACGCACATTTATTTACTGCTTAAACTGTCTTTTATGACACCGAACCAGGAAGTTGTTTGCCCTTAAGCTAGCTCAGTGGTTTTGTAGCATAAACTCACAGAAACTGCATTTATAATGATGTTTACTGAGAGCTGCTTTGACAAACGCTCATATGTGTCGTTATGACAACAGTCTATTGTGTCGTTTAGGTTGGAGATGAACCTACTTATGGAAGAGACATGTGAACATTAATGGTGTCCTGCTTACTATCACTCTCTTCTGATGACTAGTGATACGGGTAACAGTGAAATACTGACATGGCCGAACATGTAAACAGCTTCAGACTCGCTGCAGCATCATGTTGCAGCTACTTTAAGCTGCACTTCTCCTGCTCCGTCCTCCACGTTACATCTCCAGAGTAAACAGAGCAGCTTTAATCAACTCTGCTTCATAAACAGAGTCATAAAAGGTATGGGCCTGGAGTTGTGATGACAGAGCAGAGGCAGACTGAGCACTAATAAAACTCCTTTTTATACTAAAAGACAGTGAAGCTGCAGTAAGACTTTTCTTACCTGTCGGAGTAACTGCAACGGTTCCCATCTCTTTTTTGCTCTCCACGATTTTTATCCACTTCCCTCCATTTTCATGCGTCCACTCGGTCCCGTTACACTCATAAATCCCTTCATCGGACGTCGTCACTTTGGAAATCACCAGCTCAAACAGTCCATTCTTCCCAGGGACCAATCGGATGCCTCCGTCAGCGTATCGCCGGGCGAACTTGGCCCCCGTCACCACGTCTCCCTGAGGGCCAAATATGAGGATCTCCTCCGAGGTCGCTCCCCTCTTCACGGACCAGGTGACGGACAGGTAGGTGGGGTGGGTGAGCTCCCGGGTGACGTTGCAGGAGAGCGTGAGGTCACTTCCTTCTGGGACGACGGGGGGCGGGGTCAGAGGGGAGACCCGGAGGGTGTTGGGGATGACTGACAGGAAGAAAGGAAACAGGAATACATCAATTAAACTGGTCAGGGAAGGTAAATATCACGGAATACAAATGTCAAAAATGAGAAAACACACACGCACACACTCACGCACACACCACCATTATTTTGGTTAACATTAAGATCATTATTTATTTTTTTATTTTTTTATTATTATTACTCTCTGATCATGGAAACAGCATGCATTTAAAGAAGTTTTTATTTTACACTAAATATAATCCAACTGAAAAACAGTAAAAATATTTAAAAAAGGAAAAAAATAATACAATAATGTATTATATATATATATAAAATGCATTTACATAGATATATAACAACATAACAGATAATGTATTTTCTATAAATTAAATACAAAATGTATTATAAATATAAATATTGTATTTTATATATATATAAAGTACATACACATGTATGATAAATGTAAATAAATAAAAGAAATATGTATTATATATATATGAATAATTAAAATACAAACTGTATTTATAAATATTGTTTTTTTCATACATTATTTATTCATCTTGTGGTTTTTTTTTACATTAATTAAGTTAATTAAATTAAATTAAATAAAACAAAATACGTTTTATTCAATTGGAAAATAAATTAAATGGAGTTAAAATGTTAAAATAAGTAGTCAAAGATTTAATTTACAAAAACAAAATACCTCTGTATTTATGTATTTTCCTTTTTTTATCATTTCATTTATTTTTATCTATTTTATAATAATTAATAACAATGTGCCACGACTTATTGAAAACATCTAATCTCTGTCCGAACACGAACTGAGCAAGACAAAAACAGACAGAAGTTGGTTTCTGAGTTGCTGTTTCCATAACTTTTGGATTCTTCTTCTCATACAGAGTTTTGGTATATTTTCAGCAGCGTATTTGCATTTTCTCCCCATTTCTCTTTATCGTCTATCACTGGAGGCACATTCTGAGCTGTGCGCACGGAGATCTTGTTTACTGCAATAATCTCTTTAAACCAATTTCCACTTGAAAAAAAGCTGCTTATTTCTTTTTGGGTGGAAATCGGGAAAAAACAAAAGCAATGAGATGACGACATAATCAAGGTAAGCGCTGCTCAGCCCATCCCCCAGCAGCTCTGTGTTCACGAGGAAATGAGAGGCGCTGTGATTGGAAACAGACATGTGGAGAGGTAAGCTCCTCCACAGGGTCACTTATATGGAATCCATTACATTAACTAACTTTTTTTTTCATTTTCTTTATCTTTATTTTGTGTGCTGTGAGAGATCTGAGAGAAGTTGTGCGTATGCAGGATATGATATTATTTCAGGGTTTTTCTGATCAACCACATCTTATTGTTGGAGTTGGAGTTCTTTAGAGGGTTTTGTCTCTCAGCTTTTTTTGTTTGTTTGGTTTTAAAATCATTATTCTGCCCAAGAGCTTTTTTTTTTTTT
>CAFUXE010000054.1:590342-643314 GCA_903364295.1 Serranus cabrilla | reverse complement strand
CAAGTTTGAGCACAAATCTAAAATATTAACCGTGTACATGAAGCTACAGCACCATCTAGTGGACAAAATATGTCAATACAGGTTTAAAAACCGAACAAACGTGTGCAAAAGTGGTTTTCTTTTCTGTTTGTCACCCACATTGCACACGTCCACTTGAACATCCATGCTGTTTCTGAAGTATCCTCTCATGTGCAATTTATTAGAATTAAATGATTCTGCATGCACTGTTATATGCAATCAATAAATCATCAGGAATCAAGCAAAAGAAGAATAACTTCTCACATGCATAACTACAGGATTACTAACCCTGACAACGTATAATTAGGTAGCAAAAAAGCAGCAAATGCAATTAAAAATAGAGTAAAAATAAAACAATAAAATAGTCCCCAACATGATTAGAATATAACTGTACTATGATAGTGCTCAGCACCATATTGTGCATCAGTATTGCAAGAGAAGGTGATAATTGTATGCACTGTATGGCAAGGTGTTAGATCGAGCTTTGCATATATTAACATAGAATATATTTTCTGCTGGTTTGTTCTCAGCTGATGTGTTGAATTCCATAGATCAGTGGGTGCCAAGCTGTGGGTCAGGACCCGAGAATAGGACACAAGATAAATCTCAGGGGTCACGAGATGGTTTATATTTCTTAAAATGTTCTTTTTGCTCTCAGTTTTCTTTAATAACTCTGTGTCGTGTGCAAACTGGATAGCTTTTCATGCCGCTAGACAAATGTCACAAGTTTCATAATAAAACAATTGTTAATACATTATTTTGGAGACAATATAGAGGAATCAAAGGTGTGAAAATAAGCAGCAGAGTGTGGGTGTAAAGTAAAAGCAGCAGAACACAATGAGGCACAGAAGGAGTAAATAAAAATATAAAATACATTTAAATGAATGACAAAAATGGAAGCTGCAAACATTTCTTTGGAGTCAAATTTTGTACATTTCAGTTGCCATAATTATAGAAGCTGCAAATACAGGAAAACCTCCAACACACACACACACACACACACCAGATAATAATCTTGCACTCAGCAGCAGCTCAGCACATACAGCAACTCAACACTCAAAACCACAAACACATTTTCAGCAAAAAGACACAGGATATGTGACACACACACACACTCACTTCTCACACACCGTCTGCCTGCATTGTTCTGTGCATTCAGCCTGAAAAACATCGAGGATGATGCAGTGTGAAACAGTAATTTCCCCTCGCTTCATTTATCGTTTGCACCATTTATTTTAAAACATAACTGCGTCAGGTTCAGTCGACGTTTTGACATTAAAAGCAGATAGTTTGATGGATACAGTGTGGATGCTTTTTACATAAATAAAAAGTATGATTTCAGCATGTACATAGCATTTAACAACATTATTAGTAAGATCTTTACAAGTAAACCCTGCAGAAACATTAAAGAAGAAAATATAGTTTGTCATGAATAAAATTCAACCTGTCTGTGTGATTTATTACAACATTTACTCATTCACTCACATGAGATTACATAGAAACTGCATATAGATTTATATAAAAGATTTGGTAAAACACAAAAAAAGGCTGCAGTGAATGTGTGACATGGAAACGAAAAGACATTCGCTTTTTTCACTCAGTAGGAAAATAAAATCACTCAAGAAAAAAATAGCAACAAGATAATTGTACATGTGAACTCATAAATAACTTGTTTTTGATAGGAAGAGTTTGACATTTAACTGCTTTCTGCCAAGAGTTAGGTGGAAATATTGCTGCCACTGTCTTTTTCATAGGTTGTATAGAATTCGATGAGAAAATTAAAGTAAGTAAAGTAAAAAAAGACATGGTTAAAAAAATCATTCAAATATTTATAGACTAAAAAAACAAACAAATATCATATAGAATGTTACATAAATAAGAAAAGTTTGTTCATCTTTGCTTGTGAAGGTTCATAGTTTGACTTCGGCTTTAACAAAACATTGTGAACTGTTTCTGTTAGTTTGATCAAATAGATTTTCACCACATGTTGATGAAATCATCAAGTTTGACGCCTCATTCGTAGCCTGACAGAAGAAAATATTAATAATCTAACATACACTAAAATAATATTGTCTTATTAGGTGGGGCCTTTCTTTAGGTGCCCGTACTGCTGCCTTCATTTACAAGATAGAAAAATCTAAATCATCCCTTTAATTATCTGTTAGAAAACCAAGCTGTATTAATTAACTCAACTGAAGGCAGATTGCTTTCGCGGTGGTTGACTAATATATTTTTACTTTTGGTATTATAGTTTGTACAGCAGTGCGCCCTTAGAATAAGATGGACAGAGGAGAAAAGTGTCTTTAATCTGCAGTTTGAATGGACACATGAATAGAGAGAACAGGGGGTGAATCCAGAAAAGAAGAGGAGGGATTTCTACTCTCCAGCACTCACACTCTTGCTGTTTTGGGAGCTTTCTTGCGGGGCTGAGGAAGAGGAGGAGGCTGCTCGTCGTCAGTCTTATCCACCGGCGGTCTGGGGGCCTGAGGAGCAGACAAACGGATCAGTCACTGCACACGTTTACATCAGGAGCAGCTCTGGACGCCGCATCAGCTCCTACCTGTGCAGGTCGTCGGGGGCTGGGCTGGGGGTGGCCGTTGTTGTGGTCGTGGGCCCGGGGGCGCTGCTGGTCGCGGGGGTGCTTGGAGCGATGTTGGCGGGGGCCGGTGTGTCCGGCCGGCTGCTGCTGCGGGCGGTGGTGATGGTGGTGATGTGGCTGATCAGGAGGACAGTTGTGTTGATGCTGCTGCTCGTTGGTCCAAGCCAGACGAAGCTCCCCCTCCTCTGTGGAGGCAGGAAATCATCACAGAAGACAACGTTATTACAGAGAAGCACATGTCTTGGTTATTTAGAAATGGTGTCAGCCTTTAATTCTTTCATTTATTATTATTTAAGTAGTCAGCCATTGAAAGTGAATAGAAGTTATCCTTATTTAGCCATTTATTATTATTTATTTTCTCAGTTATAATTTATAGAATTGGCTGACAATGTATTACATTCTTTGCATAATGTATAATAATTAATACAAAATATTTAATACAGTTTTATTAAGAAACTAGCTCTCTGGGTATATACCGGTGTGGTGCTAATTTAATATTAAAATAAAAATGTTTTTTCTTGTTAAAAAGAAATACAATTTTATTATTATAAATATTATAAAAAATACACATTTTATTACTTTGCTACTATAAAATACCTTTAGTTAATGTTATAGTGAGGGCACAGGTTGGGGCTAGTTTTAACATGATTATAACAACCAGGTGGTAAACAAACAAACAAACAAACAAACAAAGACAACCTTACCCTTAATTTGCATGCGTTTTTTCCGTCGGGCGCGGACGCAGCAAACAATAATGATAATAATCAGCAGCACAACAACACCTGATGGGGATAATAGTAATAATCATTATAAAAAGTGCATATTTTAACGATGACTCCACTGTGTTTAACCCGAACAAACATACCTCCTCCGGCGCCCACAATAATCCAGGTATTAATTCCGAATAATTTGTCAGGAAATAACTCTTAAAAAGAAGGAAATAGGAGGATTCAGTTCAACATTTCTTCCAACTGTGATATCCATCCTGTGTGAGCTGTGCTCGTCACTGAATAATACTCACTGGGTTTAAAACAGGTCTGGGCCACAGAGTCGCTGCTCATCGAGCTGACCTGGTTGGAAACGTTGCAGCTGAAGGAGTTTGGTGCCACCTGTTGTTCTGTTCGGATCAGAGTCTGACTTTTCTCCTTTTCCAACAGCTTGTTGTCCTGAAGCCACCTGAATGTCAGGCCCTTGGGATTCTGGGTAGAAAAATAATGGAAATAATGGATTAAATGTGTTTCTTTATCCTCCAAGCTGGATTTTGCTCCAGTTTTCTCTCCCAACTTAAACAAACCCTGCAGATAGAGCAGCTCGTGCTTGGTTATAGCCCACAGACCCTCCAGGTTCTACAAACACACCTACAATGAGGCCAAACTGCTGTAAATTGTACTTTTCTTCTTACCTGAGTGACCTCGCAGATGAATTTGACAGAGGGGGTTTTGGTGCATGTTTCCTTCACTTTGGGCTTCAGGACACGGTCTGAGCAGAGCAGATTTTATTGCATCAAACATGATTTAAAGAGGTGATAATCATGCATGTAAAAAACAACAACAACAACATTGTGACACATCTAGACACACTTTAAGAAAAGGTATCATGGTGGCAGCATCACTTTGTTTCTGGGTACACATTCACATTATAAAGCTTAAATTAAATGTTACCTACCCAATACACATAAAGTTGTGCTTTTCAAATTCTCCTTTTTTTGCCCGTTCGTGTCAAAGACCTCGGGGGTGTATTTCCCTGCGCTGCTTTGCTTCAGGTTTGTCAGCTTCAGGGATCCGTTTGCATCAATATCCTCCTTCTTCCCCCTGATAAAGAGGCCTTGTCTTCGGGAAAAGACGACGACGTCGTTGAGCTTCCATGACAGCGACTCAGAGTTTCCCAGTTTGTGGTTCAGAGGCACCGTATAGGAATCTCCTGTCGCCACGTGAACGCACGCATCCTGGGAACCTTTGCAACAGAGAGAAAGGTGAATGAATGACTGGAGGAGAATCTACGTATACTTCAAACAATCACCTGACAGCTTCAGTGCTGAATTAAATTTCAGGGATTTTGACAATATTTTGGGAGTTGGAAGAGTTGTGTGGTTATCAAAACACATCATTTTGACTTAATGGTCGTTAGCTTTACTGTAATAAGATTGAATTTATATAAACAACATTTGTTATGAATACATATTGAACTATTTGCATTTTTCTAACCTATACTGGCAACCTCTCCTGTCCTCTCCTCTCAGCTCTGTGTAAACAGATTTTCAGTGTCAGCAGAATCAATCATGTCTTCACAGAGTCTCTGAGGAGCAGAATTTAATGTTTTTAACAGGATCTGGTTCTTACAAACAGTTAATTTTTGATGATTTTTAAATGAGACGTGTAGAATGAAGATATTTTGACAGAATTATCACTATTTTCGTTTTTTTTTTTTTTTTTTCTTCCTATGGAAACTTTTATAGCGTCTGATCTGTTCAGGGACTATTGGAAATCACAATGATGACGCCTGTTTTTACAGTTTTTTCCATGATAAACAATTAATTTTTGGCAATCTTCAAAATAAAACCCAATAACATGTTTCAAACCAGTTTCAGAGGGTGAATACTGTTTCACATGTTCTTTTAATTTCATGTATTTGAAAACAAAGTGGGGGGTTCCAGGGGATCTTTTTTTTTTTAATGATTGATTTTTTTAGTTGAAGAGTGAATCTTTTGCGTTAATGAACCTGTCACCTTTGTGCTATCTCATTCATCGAGGCATAATGATGTTTGTTTAAATGAGAATCTGTGTCTGTAAAATCTGAAATGATATTATTCCACAGTATCTCTAACTTTCGCAGCTCCAACATTAAAGTGAGGAACACATTAAAAACTCTATCCAGTAAAATAATATATATTATTCTGAAATAGATCAGTGCTTTTTATTTGTTTTGTTTGCTGTATTTCAACACTGTCCTGTTGAAAGTGAATGATTCATATTAAAGATCCTTCGTTTCAGATCGAAGCACAGAGTCAGTAAAACCACAGGAGAACCAACATAACGACAGATTCCAGCCTGAGCGCCAACACCAGCCCACCACCTCCTGCTCCTTTTGGTTTCAGACTAACTTTCCTCTGCAGGCTGAGTAATCTCACAAAAACCAACAAAAGTCGCTTTGTTCAGGTTATCTGAGGAAGATAATGCTGCTTGTTTGATATGATCTCCTTTTATTTATTCATTACTGTAGTCTGTGAAACGGAGGGATTTATAGGTCGATTAAAGTTGTTTCTTCATGTTTTTAGGACTAACTTACTTTTTCACAGGTGTCATTTGTTTTACGACTCCCCCGTACATGAAACCGGAAACTGACGACGGGTTCTGAGATGAAGCTCTGCAGCCGTCCTGCACTGTGCACTGAAGGTTGATCATTTGTTTTGTATCCTGTCGTCTCTGTTCAGACCTCAGTCTGCTGAAGAGCCACACCACAAACACACAACCATACGTGTCTGTCATATGTTCGACCTTCATTCCCCCGTGCAAAAAAATGAAGCTGAGTCTTGTAAAAATTGTCAAAAAAGATAATGAAAGTCCTAAAAACGATGAAAAATTGATTTATGAAAAAACATTTTCTGTGATAAACTGGAGTAGAAAAGGGCTTTGATTTGCAATTACAGAACTGATAGCAAAGTTTCATTCTCTGTGAAGTTAACCGACAGGAAATTAATGGTTACTTGTGTCATGAGGTAGAACATTAATATTTTCCGATATGACGATAGAAAAAAACCCATATTGGTGGTTTGGGTCTTTCATTTGAGTCAGATTAATGTCCTCATTTTAGTTTGCAGTAACAGAAATGGGTTCTTTTTGGATGTGTTAATGCATATAACATACTTTTATGTCAGAGTTACTTTTTCCTCCCATAGTTTTGGAAGTTCAACCTCAGCTCCTATAAAAGTCTATAATAAAATGTGTAGCCATAACAGCATAAAATCCTGCCTTATATCTGGCTTTCAATCTCGAGCCCTGGCTTCAAAATCAGGTGAAAATAAATGAATATTTGGTAGTTACATTATATTAAAGTTAGTTAAAATATTGAACTCAATAAAATATCAACGCAAAAGTTTTTAAGTCCTGCATTCAAAACGTACTTAAATAAAAGTACAAAAGTATCAGCATCAAAATGTACTTAAAGTTCTCATGCAGAATGGCTCCACTCACTTATTCATAATCTAAATAAATTGTTGGATTGTTATGATTGAAGCTTTTATGTCAGCAGCTTTTTGCAGTTGTCACAGTAGAGTTTATTTTAACTACTTTATATACTGTAATCTAGATTTAGGCTTTTTAGGATTCATTTAAAAAAAAGTTTCATTTCAAATTTTTCATGGCAAATCTCGGCCTACAGAGTAACTAAAGCTGTCGGCTAAATTTAGTAGAATATAAAGTATACTTAAGTATAGCACTGGAGTAAATGTACTTATTTACATTCCACCACTGAGTTTAACCTCAGACCAAAGCTTATAATAACAGTTATTTGTCTGTGAGTTGGAGACTCCTGGGTACCTGAAGAAGAGGGAAGAGGAACTCTTTTGAAAATGGCCATGCTAGTTCCTCTTCACCAAAGGGAGTGCTATCTACTCCAACAGAACAAAACAGATTCTCAGCTCTATAGTTTTTATGTTTCATCTGCACAATATCTTTAAAACTCAGCCCACTACAGCCCAGAACTTTTGACAGCATTAATAATTTCCTACACACTTTTTGACACAGACATTTTTTACTTTTTAAAGAGTTAAATATCAGGACTTGTCTGTATGATAATGTATTTATCTTCCATGCTTTATTTTTCTCAGCAAAAGTTCACTAGAATTAACAAGAAAATGCCTGGAAGGGCTTTTTGTTTACTGTAATATTTCTCCCTTCTTTGTTGTGCTACATCTGAAGTTCACATTTAACAGGATTATTATCATCAAAGCCCAGAAGAGAAACGTTTCGTTTTCCATGAAACTCAGAGGAGGTTCGATGACGCAATTCATGATGTTTAAAAGGTACTGAAATGGAAAAAAAGCCCAAAACTTCACATTTTAAAGTGAGAGCAAAAAACACCTTTAGACATTTATATCAACCAGTATAACCCCCCTTTGAAGACACAATTTCACCGATAAATATTTGATTATTTGGTCGATTTCTTGACAACATTCCTCTAAAAAAAGTGTCAGAAATTAAAGTCTAACAAGTTGTGATCACATCATTATCTTTGGATTATGATCCGCCACTTATTATCAAATCTCTGTTGGAATCTGAGTTTTTTTTTTATTATGAAATGATTTTTTTGGCCTATTATAACCACAGCACAAGGTGCTATTCCAGGAAGCAGCAGAAGGAAGGAGCCTCACACATTTAGAAAACCAGAGGAAATAAAATCCTCTAACTGTTTGTCTGTAATTCCTGAAAACTGATCAAATGAAAAGTAAAAATTAAATTAAATAAAAAATAATGTAATGGCTAGGCATTACATTATAGTTTATTAATATAAAAAATATTTGAATTATTTTTATGAGGTACAGATCATCCAGATGAAACAAACCTATATTTGAGCAAAAATAAAATAAAATAAAATAAAATAAAAGGATTTTAATTAGAGATTACTGTGTTTCCCCCTTCTATATTTTTTTTATTTAATTCCAAAAAAGTCAAATAATTACCTATATTTTGTATCTATTATTTGCTTCATTCTGTCCTTTTATTTCTACTAAATTCAAGTATTCTTTATTGTTTCATATTAACTTGATACTGTTGCTTTTCAGTGAAGCTGCTCTGCTTCCTGTTCATGCTGTGTAACCTCATTTCAGACCGACGTTACCACATCAGCAGCGCGTCTCTGCTGCAGGTAACGCTGCTTCGTCGTTCTCTGGTGTATTTATGGCGGAAGCTTTCAACTCGTCCTCACCCGCAATCACAAAAGTCGCCTTTTTCAGCTACGGAGAGCGAACCAACTTTACCCCGAGCTGAATGATCGATTGGTTGGTTCCCTTTTTGTGCCACAGCCAAGAATAAATTTATACTTTTCTGTCCAAGAAAACCAATAACTGTAAATAAAAACAGCCCATTTTAAAGGACCAGTCCTGTGTTATTTCACATTTTAACCCACTTCCAATATATCTTGCATCAAGGCCACAGCAACCGTTTATTTTTAAATTTCTAAACTGTTTTCTTACTAGTTTTAATCATTTTAGTTATTAAGCATTTACCAAATGCATTTTTTTAATAATATGCAATAATAAAAAACAACTAAAATATTTGAATAAGATCTTCTTATTAAATAAGTTCTATTTGAATGATTTTCATTATTTTGATCAACTACAGATCATCAGCATCTTTGTATTTTAATTAAAATATTGCACTGAAATAAACGTTTAAACACTAAAGCACGCATTGAAAAATCATTGATTTAATCATTAATACATGATTTTTAGCAGCAGAACAATTATGCCAGGCCTAAACATATAAAAGATCTTCAATTTTTTTAAATATCAAAGCAGAAGTTATATTTTTTAGTTGAGTTCAAACCAGTTTTTTTTTCTTTAAAAGTAAATCTTATGAAAATAAATGCTGAGAATCCGCCCTGTTACAGGAAGGGCATTTTAAGAGATCCTACAAAGTGTAAACTGTAAGATTGATTATGATGTAATTATAATATCTCAGTGTGAGTGTGTGAGTGCACCGTACCTGTGGAGGAGACGGCCCAGCAGCAGAGAAGGAGCAGAGAGACGGTGGAGGCAGCAGCCATCTTCATCACCATCCTCATCATATGAAAAAGAAAGAAGAACAGCCGCTTTCCATTATCATGGTTATTTCCTGTCAGAGCAGTTAGATCACATCCTTTATGTGTGTGTGTGTGTGTGTGTGTGTGTGTGTGTGTGTTTATGGTTTCTAAAGGAAGTGATCCAAGGGGCCCAATCTACTTTCTCTGTCAGAGAGCGAAGCGAGCAAAGATAATGTCATATTCAGAGCCAGCAGAGAGACGTGTGCTTCATATTACTGCTTCAGTCAGGAGAAATTAAATCGTCAGAAATACCAAACAATTACATTTGAAGTGAGCTTTGCTTTTAAATGGAGATCTGTTGGAAACATCCTCCTCTGTGTTGTGCATGAGATCAGCCCTTAACCTGACATTATAAACATTTCTCTATCAAGCCGTTTCATTCATATCTTTTCATCACGTATCATTTCAACATGTTCTTTCCACCTGCACCGCCTCGCTGAAACCTAAACCATTTAGGTAGTTATGAACATCTAAAATGACTTAAATGTGCACTGTTTTGTAAGACGTTTTAAGATGTTTTATACAAAGAAAAGTGTTTAAAAGTTTATCATCAAGAAGCGACAAGAATTCCAACTTTTGTGACTGTAGTCTGACAAATAAGGTTGTGCAATTTTAACTTTTAAATTGTTAACACTGGGAAGAAAAGGAAAAATGTGTAGCAAGAGACATCTTATTTAACTCACACTAAAAATGAAAGTAAAATAAATACATGAATAACACTTTTTTTTATTTTAACAAGCTCACACTGAAAATAAGTGAAATAAATCAATAAAACTGAAAAAGGAAATGTGTTGTAACATAGCCTTTTTTTTTTATCTAACTCACACTAAAAATGGAAGTTAAAAAAAGAAATTACACACAAAAAAAGGAAAACAAGTACCAACAGATATTTTATCTTGCACTGAAAATGAAAGAAAAATAAATGAATAACATTAAAATAAAGGAAAACCAGTACAAACAGAGATATTTATCTAACTCACACTGAAAAATGGAAGTCAAATAAAGAAATAACACTGAAATAAAGGAAAACAAGTAAAAAAAAAATTGATATTTTATCTAACTCACACTAAATGTGAAATTAATAAATATAACTGGGGAAAAAACAGAAAAATATGATTCTATTTATCTGTGGTCTGAAACATAAAATGCCAACATTCATTCCAGCGACTGGAAAAATAGATAATATAACCAGATTTTATCTTAAAGAATCCTGCAAACTGTATATACATAAGAATATCTGATTGATTAGAATTTAAAAGGAGCTCAAACACTCACTTTCTGTTCTCAGGTGTGTCCAGAGAGAGAAACCCTCAGGTGAGGTTAACAGACTCTGCTCTGGGTCCTAGTGTCTCCTCCCCCTAAAAACACCAACAAGGAAGCATCTGTTTACTCCTCACACTTAAACACATCCAACTGCAGCTGCACAATGTGATGCATGAACAACAAATCTACTGCTTGAACACAGAAAAAAGAATCATTTTTACACAGGTTTAGACATATTTTGATCCTGAGGTTGTAATGAGACACTAACTATAGAGCTGTGTGAGAAAATCACTATAAACTGTCAGAGATACTACTTCTCTCTTATGGTTTGACAGCATTGCAGCTTCAGGTCACACAAGAAGCAGAAGGAAAATTCACTCAGACCAAAAATGACTGTAACGTTTCACATCCTCCTGCTGTTTAATTCTTATTTCCCTTATATGCTCATGAATTGTAGTTGAATTATAGCTGATCTCATTAGGATGTGGTGTGATAAAATAATGTATGGCACTTTGAATTGTTGCTGGATGCCAGTTATGTGCATACTACACTTTGAGGAGGGTGATATAATAAAATAAATGACTCTCTGGTTGTTCTGTTCCTCCTCTGCAGAATAAAGCTGGACCTGGATAAACTTTAATTTGCTGTTTCATTGATTTTAAGAAGAGTTGGTGTTAAGTTCATATAAATATTATCACCATGTGATGGGCGTTCAGCACCCACACAGATGGTGTTCATGCAGACCACAGCACTGCCTGAGCCATTTAAAGGAACTGCCTTACGTTATTTTATTAATATGTGTCACTAAGGAGCAGCAGAAACGGCTTTAGACACTGTTATCAGTCAATTTGGTGATATTTTACCTGCAGTCGCCCACAGGGTGGCACCATAATACTGCATGTGCATGTAGTTCAAAAACACCAGCCACACTTCTGTTGAAATGCCAAATTAAAAATATGAGAGAAGCTGCATTAACTTTCCCTTAATGTGTATTTTTGGCATATAGTGGAATAGTTTGCTATGGTTGCTATATGATTTGTCATGTAAACAGACCTTTAATAGCATCAGGAAGTCGCGGCTTGTCTGGATTTCCTTAGGTTTGTTTTTAGGTCGCAGAGTATGTCTGAAACCAAGAGGTGAAAATGACATAACTGGTTAAAAATAAAAAAAAACATTACAAGCTGTTAATCCTAAAGTTTCCATCAGTAAAAATATCAGAAATATACAGAACCAGCTGCATTTATTGGTATTTTTCTACTGTTATATATCATTTTATTTAGATTTAAAGGTATAATATGTAACTTTTTGCATTAAAATGTTTTCATTTTCATGTTTCCAACAATTTTCAAAACCAGACATCTTTTATTATAATCAGTCACCTTGTTGTTGTGTTTGTCTGCCAGAAGCTTTGAATCATTTACTAGTTTGAAGCCACATTTTTAGGATAAACTCTGAGGTCTTGGTTGTTTTCAACTCTATCTTTTACCCTGATTTTAGTCATTTAATGTCTTAAGTTATCAGAGAAGAAAGCTGAGTATATGTTAGCAACAGCTGGAAATCTTGTGTCCACCAAACTCTCAGGGTCTGTTTGTTTCGGAGAGGTGGAGACCTCTGCTGATAATTCAACTTGTGATAAAAACTGATGAGAATGGCAATAATGGTGGTAGGCAACAACTCCCATAATCCCACGCTACCACACGAAATCACCAAACTCAAATGATTTGAAGATCCATAGCAGCAGAAGAAGACATACTGTGAGTTGAACATAATTAGAAATCTTATCAACACTATAATTGTTTTTCAGCAATGAGATAAATTTAACCCATTTAGAGATTTCTAGAAAATGAAATAATCTAAAATAATGACTTTAAGGTCAGTTTCACACGATTCCTGATTGTCAAGTGTATAATTTACTTTACAGTAACTTCTCCATGAATATAAACAGACTGTGCTCAACTGGAATCTGCTTTACGGGGGTTTGGATGAAAGCAGCTTCTGGTTGGATTTGGTCCCAGCTCAGTTAGTGTATCCTGCTTCTATAAACTTACTTTAAAACTGTGATTTATGGCGTCTGTGTTTTATATGACAACATGTAAAAGGGGGAACAGGTAGTTCAGATCAGGAGCTGTGATGGGGTGAGTTCGTGGTAGCAGGAAGGCTGTTTGAGTTCCTGTGAGGGACACAGATGACCCTCTTCTGTTAAATGGGCCTTTATAAATAGAGCAGTTATTTTTCCACTGCTCCGATCCAACTTGTCTGTACATCACAAGCAACCCCTTTAGATAGCTCCGCCTCCAATCGACGTGCTCTATGTTAACTTCAGCAGCCAATCACAGCCATTCAGATGACTTCACCATCACATCTGAAGGCTCTAAATAACTTAAGCCAATCAGATATTTGAACAGGACTGCGTCAAAGCAAATGTTTTTCACTGTTGGGAAGTGTTGTGATGAGCAGCGACCGTCCTTCAACTAGATAACATTCAAACTGTTGCTATAAGGCCGTTCAGACAGAGACTGAAGCCTGACCTGTGATCAGGATTAAATGTAATAAATAATCATTTTATCAGCAATCTGGGTCACTCTATTTGGACAGTAACTAACACTTAGTCCTTAAACTATAGTACAAATGACATGTGAGCACAAAATGTATGTGAAATACTTGAATTACTTAAAAGCTTCTTACAATCTACCCAACATTTATTTTTGTCCATCAGCTTAATGGAATTAGTTTCTGCTTTATATGTCTAATAAATCATCACTTGAGGCAACGTTCACATGAATTCCCAATCAAGAACTTTAAAAAAAATATTCTGACACATAAATGCATATAATCCTACATATGTCCCTTAGTACACGTTAGTGATACGTTAATAATTAAACTTAGTATAAAAGGAAATAACTTTCGAAAGGTCTTTTTAGCCAAATCTTGCTCAACTTTGATTCCTTTTTCCCAAAGTGGTCATTTTCAATTCACATCACACCTGGAGTGAGAGGTTTTATAGTGTAAGCCGAAAGAAGCATTAGCAAGCTAACATGCTAACTATAGGTTGGAGAGTCAGTCCATATGGTTGCAAGTACATAAAAGTACTTAAAAATGGACATTTTAACCAATAATAATAGTAGTTTAGTTCGTCATGTCTTTAAAATGTTAGTCATTGCTTTCTAAGTTGCTTTCCTAATTGATTATATCAGATTAGCTGCAGAAAAAAGGGTTTTCCAGAGTTCATAGCTAACAGTGAAGCTGTTGTTGACCTGTGCTGCTGCATCATAATCACACCGAAACATTTTTTAAACGACTCCCAAGAGAAAACTGTTCAGCACAGCCTGTTGTGCTCTCAAAGCTGCCTTTGTGGATCTTTTTATAAACTCCATGTGATGACATAATATTGATGACTCAATGGAAAGAATGCCCACTGTGATCCAATGACGTCCAGTGATAAGAACATTTAGTGGCCTGTACTCTCTGAGGCGAACCTCCTGTAAGCCTTTCTGTTCACTGATGCTCTGCGATACTTAATTGTATTCATTATAATGTCTTTGGGTTTAGAGAAGCTTTAAGAGAATAAGTAAAAACAGGTCAGCATTATTTCATGTCTAATGCGGCATTTACAACAAACACAAAGCAATTTTTTCTGCAAGATTACATGTAATGTTAATGCAAAGACACAAATGACGTAAATTTCAATGATGAAAGACTATTTTAAGATCAGGGCAAAGTCGCACATTTCCTTCCATTTGACACAAGTGAAAGGTGAATAAAACAAAGAGCCAATTTGTCTCCTTGCATTGCATGAAGTTTAAATTTTTGTGAACTTTGACAAGACGGTATTTGGTTTTGCAATGTGTCCTGTGGTCAAACTTGTTTCTCCTCATAATCAGATGAAAAGATATTAATTTAACAGCTGGCTGTCCTGTGTGATAGTCTAGACTAGATCTCTTCTTTGGCCTTTTGTCAAGTGAGGTTACAAAGTTTTTTCATTGTTTTTTTTGTAATTTGCTTAATTACAAATGTCAAAGTGACTTTGAATAACTTTTGGCTTTGACTTTGAATCTAGAAGTTATGTTCCACTTGCAGGAGACAGATATTAATGCTATCAGAGCATAAGCTAAAATGAAGAGTTTTGAGACGCAGTTTTAATCCCTCATCAATGTTTGCTGAGCGATTAACAGAGCAAAGACGAATAAGGAATTTTTTGTTTACAAGCAGTCTAGTCCAAAAAACATTTCTTCTTCATCGTGACTGGACTTTTAGGCATATTTTTGTCCTCACAGCAATAAAACAAAAGTATTTTACACAAAACTAACATAATACATACAGCAACTGCTCTGATCTCACAGCAGATAGATCCCAGTAGATTTCTTTTCACAAGAATTACAAGTGTGTCCAAAAATCCAGTGCACTGGATTTGTTGTTATTTTTAGAGGCTTCACAGTGTCCCGAGGCATTCCGAATTTGAGTGATTGTTGCCGGGTATCTCTGGGGAATGCCGTCGTTTGGAGACGCTGGATTTGTGTGATTATTTTGGAGACGTGACAGGGGCCGGCGGCCATCAGGTGCTGGGGATTTGCGGGGTTTTATTTCGGGAGGCCCAGCTGCATTTGTTTTATGTGGTTTTATTGAAGAAGTATGATGCACATGTCGGGATTAGTGCTACAACAGTAGCCTGCCGTGGTGGCTCTCGCTATTGTTGTACATAAGCAGACTGGGTTAGAAGTCATTTGAGTCATTTGAGATTTAACATCGGGTGTGTTCGATTTGAAATGGCTGGAGGATGCCAACTATTGTGTTTGTTGGATTTGTGGCGTTTCATATTTAGTAGGTTGGGTGTGTTTGATTTATTTTAGTTGAGCGGATGAGGTATGTTGGCTTTGTGGATTATTTCCGGAGATGTGAAAGGTGGATGCCTCAGATAGAGGGTGCTGCATTTTTAATATTAGGTCAGAACGACAGAGGGTGCCTGCTCTGGATTTGAAGTGTTTATTCTGGTGGACTGGGTGCGTTGGATTTATCCTATGTTGGGGGCGCTGGCAGCTGGGACGGGGTTCAGTAGCTGGGGAGACATCCTATGTTTTTCTGTGGGACTTTTGATCCCTGAGGTGAAAACTCTTTATCGCTTTTTGAGCAGAGCAGAGCAGCATCACAGCAGCTGGGAGGGATTCAGTGTCTTGCTTGAAGACACTTCAGCGAGCTGGATGCAAAGAGTTACGGGATTAAGTCTGAATATCTCCAGGATGCGCAGTACTTCCCTAACCACCATGCTAGCTTGTGCTCTCTGAAAATGGCTCTATTAAGGTTCGAGTTAAGACAAAGAATCACTGATGTCATCATATCACTCATGTTGTATTTTGTATTGCTGCGGAAGCTCCTCGTCTCTACTAATATTTTTAAAAAAAAATCAGTTGGATGTATATAAAATGTCTCCAAAACTGTGAAAATGTGATGTATCCTCCACACACAAAAACCTGAAGCTGATTGAATTCTCTGCGTGTCTTAATTGCCGGCATGAACAATCCAAATAGCTCATCAAAATAAGATCATCAGATTAAGGTGTATGTGGTCTGTGATTCGATTGCACTGGTGTTGTAATCACATTAGGTTCAGTGCATTAGTGTGCGTACTGATGCCGCCAACTCTGTGTCAAAATCATCAGGGGATTTTATTTGTACCGCTGCTCAGTGCTGGATTAATTACCACTTTTAACAAAGCTGAAAGCCTGAGATTGGTATATCATTTTCAGATTTTAAAGTTGACTGGGTTATCCTGATTAAAACTGATGTATCATGCAGTACCAGTACAACTTGCAGGAGGAATATTTACATATTTAAGGCTCTACATTGTCACTAGTGTTTAATAAAACCTGTCCTATGCGGCCTGAAGGAACCCTTCACCCACCAGCCTCCAAATTAGATTTTTCTAAATTTAATCTTTGTGAAATTCTATTCAGAACCACTTGAATGTCATTAGAGTGAGTTTCAGAAGAGAACTGTTGTGTCTTGGGTTTGTACTGTGCTTCAAAAGCCCATATCAGATAAACCCCGCTCTTAGACAGAGGCCTCATGGGAAAAGCTAGTTGTAGGCTTCTCCACATAGCTGGCTATATCTGGAGAACAGAGAGAGAAACGGGGAAAGAGAGAATGTGTGTGAAGCTGCCAACAGCAGCAGTAAGTCCTCCAGAGTAAACACAGCTGATGGGGTAAACCCTCCCTCCATCCCTTTTCTCCCCTAATGCCCTTTCTCTCCCTCCCACTCTCTCATCATCTATCTCTTTGCCTCTACCTCCTTCTCATACGTTACAAGCAATATATGACAATTACATCAACAACATGCCAAGAAGGGTTTTAAAAGCAGAATGAATGCTCGTGTTATTAGCTGTAATGCAATCAATTCATATCCATTATTAGTTTCAGTTACAGCTTCATACAGGAGCAACAGAGGAGGACAGCAACTCAGGCCAGGGCCTTCGTAAGTGATATTTCCTCAACACTTCCTTCTGTAAAGTCATAGCTGACATGTAGTGCCAAACATTCCTGGTTTATTTACAATATACCGCAAGATGATGTGCAGCCGAGTGTCTGTGACATGAGCAGGCATTAGTTACTTTGACTGTTCATTGACTGGTTTTTGAAGTATTTTTTGCAGCGAGAAGTGACCATATTTAGATGAGAGGGCGGAGTTGGGGGCCTAGCACGAGCTAGCTTGGATACCAAGGCATATCTGTATTTTATGTTAACTTTAATGTTCATTGGGATGCTTTTTTGCCAGCAAAAAACAGGCTAAAATCTAAACCTACTTGAAAAAAATGTTACAATTAACTTTGATAAAGTTAAAACACAGACAACACCCAAAGAAAAAGCTCACAGCAATTTAAATGCACAAGGTCAATGTGGTAGCGTCCTGTCAATCACAAGGTAGTCCCTCCCTAAATCACACTATGTCTTACCTTCTTTTTACCAACACACTCCTTTGTATTAAAAACTCTTTAAACTCAGATTTAGCCATAAACTCATGATTGCAAAAAATGTTAAGTAGGGTAATTTTCTCATAGACTTCTATACAAGAGAAATCTTCTGATAATCCTTCAAACTCGTATATTTTTGCACAGGTTAGTTTTTTTGAAACACATTTCAGTCACATGGCGACAAATCATGTGATTTTAGCAGAAAATGCAGCAACCAGCTCTGTATTTTCTCTTCAAAACTTTTTATGCCTATTAGATTGGAAATGATCTTGTGTATAAATTGTAAAAGGTCAGGTGGTCCCCAGCGTAATCAAGATGAATCCCTCGGTGTGAGCATCCATGAGAATGTGGCCAGCGGAGTCATTAATGTCACATGTGACAACATTCAGTTACAGTTTTTGGTTTTCATGTTCAGTACTTACCGCTTTGGTCAAAACAGACCAAATCTCCTCTCTTCTGACTGGCAGCAGTGGCATTATCTGTGTTCTCTGGCCTGCCGGGTTTTCTGTATCCGTCAAGTTGTTTCTCTCGCTCTGCATCTTCCTCTCCTTCTAGTCTTAGGTCAGAGCAGTCTGGCATTTCACCATGTAAGGCTGCAGAGCTGAACTGCTCCTGGAGGGAAAAAAAGAGGAAACAAGAAAAAGAAAACTACTTTCATGTGGTGCAATTTTATAATAATTTTTCAGCTGGAAAAAAAAGCAGTGCGTTTGTGAACTGGAGAAAAAGAAGTTGATAAAAACGGATCATTGAGAAACTTATAGTCCATTAGATAAACATATATATTTCTCACAGACAGACAGACAGTTGCCAGTGAAATTCTTTCTTTTAATCTTCCAGGGAATGTTGTTGGAGCAATGTCAGGTTTCACTGTTCACACTCCCACTTCTACTCTAATACAAATATATGGTCCAACATTTTGCCCCTACAATTACAATCATGCAGTGCTTTGACTTTCCTCACCAAAACAATGGCTGGATAATCTGTCTGTGCAAGCAGCCTATTATTTGAACCCGACAGATATAGCAATCAGCTGATTTTATGAGCTGATATTGTGCTATCACAGACATAATGGTATCAGCATATATGTTATGTAATATGCACTATTGTCAAAACTACAAAATAAAAGGGAGAAAACTATATTTTGTAGTTTAAAAATGGTGCCTGTGGTTGAAGTTGTGGCTGGAGGCAGATTCAAGAAACTTTGTCCATGTCTCACATACAACACCATTGCGACAAGTGTAACCAAAAATTATGTATATACACACAGCAACACACTGATGTGATGGCTGGGTGCCTCCTCCCACATGGTGGGTTTGACAAGTAAGAAAGAATGAAATAGATTCAATTGTTTAATGTAGAAATTAACCAATAAAAAACAACTAAGCTGTAAATCTGTGTTTTACGTTAACTGTTAGCAGATATAACACACAACATAAACAAACATACATATTACAACCTATATTACTGTTAATTGTTCGACAGCCAAGCTAAGTCAACCTGACTCATATTACCGTACATATGGAGGTTAATGTGTCAGTAATTTACTTAACTTGCATTAAGAACATAATGGCGTTAACTTATGCACATATATTACTAAAACCATCTCTATTTTGAGCTCCATAGAGCAAACAAGGATTACAGGAAACAAAGAAACCTACAATTTAAAACCCCTTTGGAGCCAGATGACCTTTGAAATTGTCTTTTTAACCAGAAAATGTCTTGATACTGCACTGCATGTTTTGTCATCAAGTCAATGTTTAGTTTTAAAAGGCCACCTTTACCCCTCAGGGACAAAACCTATTTCCATTATTATAAAGGCCAAAGTTAAGTCTGTAACAATACAAAGACATAAAAAAGCTAACTTTTAGACTGTAACCATGCAGAGACTAAAAAAGGCATATTCAGCCTGCTGCTTTCCCTATAAATAATAGAAAACATCACCACAAGCTCAGTTTGCGAGGGATTATCTCAAGCAGTAGTTGAAAATGTACTGATACTAACTAAAATGTCATAAAATGAGTGTTTTTATTAAATTCTATATGTTTGATTCTTTCTGTTTTTATGTACATAGATGTAACATTTTTTTCCATCATTTTCATACATTCATGAATCTCTTCTGTTTTCAGAACCCTTGTATCTCCTTTCCCAGCCTTCCCAAAGGGAGAATCCCTTTCATCTTATCTTTGGAAAGATACAGTTGTCATAAAAAGGGATGACAGACATATTATCTTGTACTGGGACTGTCTAAAGTGTGTATCCAGCAGTGGAGCAGTGAGTAGCAGTAACAACAAAGCTGACTGCCCAGTACATGACACACAGCCTGTTTACATGCAGATTCTCCTTATAAGGCAGATGCAAAGCTTTCTGGGCCATGGCAGGGGGGTTATTTTTACTTTTTCCGGACTTTTTTGAAGCGCCTGTCTCTTTTGATTTCTGCCAAGTGGAGGATGCTGTCCAGGACTTCACACACATACTTTACCAAAGACCGAGAATGTGTTGTCTGTCCTCTAGATATGTTTGAACCTTTATCCATAATGATGCCAGTTGGTACGCAGCTTTGGAGAATGTCACAAATCATATTTCAGAGATGGCTACCTTCTTGTTGAAGGTTTTTGGCAGTGGCAGTCTCCGGCTGCCTGAGGGGCAGGAGCAAACCATAGACTGTAAAAAATAAGGGGCAAACAGGAGAAAAAAGGGTACCAACTGCATGCTGTGGGGCACCAGTGGTCATAAAAATGAGTACACTAGTTTTTATGAAGACACAGTAAATTATGGCATGTTCTTGTGCTCTGGCTAATAAGCAAGCAAGGCTATCATTATTTATCCAAATACTGTATAAAATAAGTCACCCATTGGATTGTGTAATATCATTTTTAAGCCTAAAATCTGCCCCTTTTGGCTGCTGCCAAATTGTTTTTCGGAGCCAGAAGTGACTATATTTGGATAAAGGTGGAGCAGGAGGATGCTAAGTCATCAGCTAACACTAATGCTAGCTAGCTTGGGTTAACAAGGTAAATTTGTAATAAAAAAAAAAAATGAACAGTCAGCTCCTTAGTGTCTCTTAGTTCAACCGAACACTGAAAAAAACAAAAATGTCATAACACACTGAAAGGGTTAATGTTTTACAATGAAAATGCAGCAACCTGTCAATCACAAGTAGCCGCACCTTAATATCCTCAGCTTCATAGTCTATTTTACTCTGAATGGGAAACATCATATCATTAGGCAAAGGTTTAATGAGGTAATAAATCAAGTGAGAAGTAGGGACATTTTCTCATAAACTTCTATACAATCAGGTGTTACCACCCGCATGGACCCGTCAGACCTGGACGCTGCCTCTTTATTCTCCAACAGCAGCAAAGCTTTTTGGATGCTGTTATACTGGTGAATTAATACCAGCTAAAAGACAAATTTAGGTAACAAGGCTATTGAGTAATTGTGTCATTGCTGCTTGAACAATATCAGGCTCCTAAATAACCAATCCCCAGACTCTTTGATGGCGCACTCAGGGCCAAACTGTATATTTAGAGGCGCCATCAGCTGTTCAGTGTGTCTATCAGAGTGCCAGGATAATGGAGACAATGGAGTAGTCCAGCCATGATGTTTGATGGGACGCCAAACCGCAAGCTAGCCCTGGAATCCAAACATGGTGACCCGTCCGTCACACTGAGGATGCTCACCAACGGCGGGAAAGGCAGTGGATGACCACCCACCCCACCCCCTCTACCTGCTCCATGCATTGAATTAGTACCTGCTAGAGCATTTAGTACGTTTTGTTTCAAGTGCATTTTAAGACTCAAACCCAAATTCTTGAACGAGACAGAAGTGAGCTGGTAGATGGTGGTGGTGGCATGTATAATTCACCAGACACAGTCCGACCTTGGTTATCACCACTCTTCTAAAATCTTTTCTAGGATGTCCTGCCTCCCTCCCTCTCTCTCTCCCTCCCTCTCTCCCTCACATTGTGTTTACAGCCTGGGAGAGCGTTGCATTTCTGACATTTCTCTCTCAAACTCCAACCAGCTCTGTTCTCATCTGAAAGGTAAGAACCAGCATCCTCTACAGACCAGGCTGCTCTTTTTACTCGTTTTTATTTGTATAAAAAGTAGATGGGGAGATAACGATGGTAAAAGAAGACGTATACAAGATAATAGTGCTTTAGTCAAATTAATCATTAGACTAGAACAGTCAAAATACAGTGTGTATTGTTATTTTTAAAGGATTAAATGTCCAGGAAACAGTTCTTTTTGAAACCCAAAAGGCTTCCTTAAGATTAAGTTACTTGTTTTCTTAAGTAGTTGGTCAATGAGCACAATGACACGTTATTGTTCTTCCTGAGAGGGTAACAGTAGGCTATGTTTAGAGCTACGGTGCTGAGGAAAAGTGTATTAATCACTGCTTCTTATAAAAAAGTCATTGTTCACATTGAGTAAACACAGCTCTGAGGGCAGGAGTGGGGAATGGAAACTTGACTGAACCTCCCAGAGGGATAAACACTCATCTCTACTTCTTACATTCCCATCCAAAGCACATGATTTGATTTCAGAGCTCTGAGGACTCAAATCAGCTCAATCTAAACATGGATTTCATAGTTTTAGGTTACAGTAGCATGTGTGAACAAATTAGCTTTGCAGAGTTAATCTGGTTGAATGTGACAGCAATTGCTTCAAACATATTAATAGTTAACCTGATTAAATGTGTTATACTAGATGCCAAATGTGGGGAAACGGCTTTACTAGAATGATCCTGGTTTTAAGGTTTGAGTGTGAGGGTCCTCTGATGTGTTTTCCATCCTCACAACATGTCCTTGACTTTTACACTTTTTCTTTCCACATTAAAAAGAAACAAAACAAGGACTAACTGGCTCAAATATTGTGGTGTACAGATATTAAATGCCAAAGTACAAGATATGAAGGGCTCTTTATCCTTAGAACATTGTATTTATTGATTCTTCTTCCATTTCCTCGTTTTTTAATTCAAATTAGTTTATTTTTCTGCTCATTTTGGGTGCTTCTTGTCAGACTTTCTTTGATACACTTATCTTATGAATTAGTTATTTCTGTTTTTGTTGTTGTTCTTTTATTTTTTTTTGTGTCATTCTTTGTTTTTCTCTCCTAGTTGAGGAAATGTCCCATTTTTGAGTGTGTGTCTTCGTGACCTCTCAACAAATATATTTTTTGTCATTATCTGGATTTTATGCCAATATAGAATAAATAAATAACGCACATGGAGGGTGACACTCATTACTTAGTAGTTGGCAAATATAAAACTATACATATAGATTAATAAATAAATTTACAAATGAGCAAACACTTTAGAAAATATTCAAGAGTTGGTAAATTTTTTTTTTGTTAACTCTTTGATCTGATTTGTATTGGATTATCCTACTACATAGTATCAATTAACTACTGTTCCACTCATGGGGCACGCTTAGTAACATAAATAATCCTATTTGAAATTGGCAGATTATCATTGCCACATCTAAATTTAGACACTGAAAGACATTTAATTTATCAGCAGGTGGGTGACAGTGACCATGCCCCACTTAGGATAACAGGTCATCATCATCAGCATGCGTCCATCTAACCTACATTTTACTGCAGGACATCCGTCATGCTCTCATTTTCTTTTACTTTTGATCATTTCTTAGATGATCCAGACATTGCATTCTTTTATATAAATATATAGATTTTGATCAATCATTACTGCAGAGGCATGAGTGGAAGTTCACCTGAATGTCTGCAGGGATGGATCACCTTGTGTGTATCAATATGGGAGTATAGGGGCTCAAGACAACAGCTACTGGTGCTGACAAACACTGATAAAAGTCACACCCATGGAATGAATGGCATCTAAAAGACTCCGCCCACACACGTTCACAATATTTCAGTCTTAAACCTTTAAGATGAAAACAGTAACTTTCATATCGTACATGTTGACACATCACACCCCCTGTGTTGGTCACACTGGAGCTATTTAGCTCTTGGCACCAACGGCCAACAACAGCTGATTGTGTTGATAAAAGTACAGCGTGGTCCTTTCAACACAACAAGAGTTATCTGTGATTTAACAGTAACAACATTCTGGCGCAGTGAGACGTGAGACGCCCAGACAGACAGGAGACAGGAGAAGAAGGTAGCAAGTGATGACAAAAAAATGTCATGTTGGTCCCTTTAGTGGAGGCAGGAGTTCAATCTGGCGGTAAATATGTGTGCTATGTGTGCCAAAAAGTCCCAGACCCCCAAATGTCATCAGCCAGAGGTAAGCCTGGGTAAATTTACTGTCAACATTTAACTTTTTCACTCGTTTTTCTTTTGTGGAAATGAGGATTATTTCCACACTAGTCACAGGAGAGAACGACAGCCCGTCTTCTCCCGTGAAATGATTGACAGTCGGCACTCAGCACCGAACGAGCCAAGCAGAGGATAACGTGGAGCACCAGTCACTCACATGCTGTCAGTCACACTGCGATGAGCTGTAGAGCTCCACACAGAACAGGGCGATCCCAATTTAACCCCAAAGTGTCAAAGGTCAAAGTACTAGATGGTCAAAAAGGATTATTTCTCTCACTAAGTGGGAGAAGTACATGAAAGCTCCATTAATGACCTGTTGTGCTGACAGATTCAGGACCCAAGAGCTGGACGGGGCCTCGCAGGAATTACAATATTTATATTTGATTCAAATTAAACTAAAGCTCCAGAATCACCTAATTTCAGTTGAGAATATTTCAAACATTTTACAGTTTATGCACAGAGGCTGCGGAAGTCTTCAGGGCTTAAAAATCAAACCCCCAAAACTTCCTGCTACCAAAGCAGACGGAGTTATCCCGCGGGGCATGAGGAAGTGTGCGTGTTAAGGTGTTAACATGTCAAGTGATAATGGGTGACTCAGAAGCAGATGAGGTTGGAAGAAACAAAAGTGAAATGATAAAAATAGATGTGTTGAAAAGTCTGTAGAAGGCATCAAATAGCTAAAATGACTCCTGTTGTCTGCACTGATCCCACAATGCAGCGAAGGGATGAAAGAGCTGTTTTAATGTTACAAGCACAGTGAAAGAATAATCCAAAATGGCCACTTTCCTTTAGTGACACCCTCAGGACAAACCTCTGCACACAGGATATCTAATGCCTGGATTAACACCGTAACATCTTAAAGTACGAGGCTCCAGGAATCCAAAACTGTCTGTATGAAGTTCTCTTCTTTTATCGCTACCAGGACTTTTAATCTCGTTAAAAATAGCGAAAAAACTTGGCAGAGTTGATGTACAAGTGGTAAGATGTTCGCTTTGTGTGGGAGCCACTAATGCAAAAGCACGGTCACCTTGTCACGGTGACTTTGATCTCAGGAAAGTCCCAGATCAGATGACAAAAGGGATTTAGAAGAGTGCAGAGAGCCTGCAGCTGCACTGTGAAGCTCAGTTATTATTTCTGCTCACATGCCTTTTTATACGCTACTTTCTGCTTTTATTCATTTTGAACGCAAACGAGCATGTGATACGGTTATGGGGGGAAAGTGTGAAAATGTAACTTAAATACAAAAAGAAATTACAATCTTCCATCAACAAATGAAAATATAATGAATAAGTCATAAAACATAATCTTGTTGTTGTTTTGCCGCATCTAGTTGTTTACAGCACAGTCCTCTCTGCTCTAAAGGTTAAATATTCTTAATCCAAACGTCTATATCACATATCACATGTTTTAGTTCATGACTTTTCATTTCACATGGTGAATGCACACCTTGTCCTTCACATTGTGTTGCTGCCCCTCTTACTAAAGTCTGGCTTAACACATCATCAGGCCTCAGCTGGCGCCTCTAAGAAGCTCTCTTATCATCACACCATGTGCTGCGATACAGAAAGGTCACACAAGATCTCAACCCAGAGACATCACCCAGAGGAGGGTGCTGAGGAGAAGGCAATGTGAGACTGAACAGTGAACTATGTCTTCACAACCTTTTCTTTCTGTTCTTTCCAGCAGCAGAGAGAAGAGAAGGATTTTTGTTGTGTATCCCGACCTGAACCACATCCGACCTGAGCTCATCTCCACACAAGCAGCAGCAGTTTGATTTCACCGAACCAGGAGCCGCTCAGTCCAGCTCCACTCGGTCCAAACAGGCCCAGCAGCCTGACCGAACTCTCTGCTCTTATAATCCAGCCGATCAAAATCTAACCAGTCTCCATGGAGCGCGTTCAGCACATGACCAAGTCGGCCATCCGCCGAGCGTCTCAGATCGAGGTGAACCCGCAAGCCAAGAGGAACCTGCAGGAGCTGTTCGTCAACTTCACCCTCATCCTCATCTGCCTGCTGCTCATTTACATCATCGTCCTGCTGAGCAGCTGAGAACTGCGGCACTGTGCACAGAGGGAGTTTGGCATGGCTGTGCTGCTGTGGACGAGGGTTTTGCTAAGATACGGCCTTTCTGATACACATCAGATATCCAATAAAGCAATAATATCAGCTCTGTATATCAGCCTAACCCCGTTTGACAACATCTGTGAAGAAGGATCGTCCATGTAAAACAATAATGGCCTCACTCTCTCAAATTGTTTCCATCAGAGCTGATCAGGGATCAGCTTCCCTGCCTCTTTTACTCAAGGGAATGATCTATAGTGACCCAACAGTTTAAACTTCACTGATATACTGTATGTATGAGTATCTGCCTGCTGCACATTCAGACCCTGCTTACATTACAATGTGTTGATTTAAGTTGATTTATTCAAGACACACTGTATGACAAAGTCCCCTCTGAGGTTATTAGAGCTGCATGTATGTGTATCATACTTAAATATCAATACATCACTATTGTTTAATTTCCATTTCCCATGAGCCCCGGTGCTTCCTGCAGCCCACCACCACCACTACGAGAAAGATAAACATTCTCAAAATGATTTTTTTCCGTTAATATTTTTATTTCCTCCTTCATCTGCCACTGTCAGAGACATGGCTTTAGTGTCTGTGACATCAGGCGTCTGTATTTTGAACTTCAATGCTGACATCTTGGCAGATATCAGAGCCTAAAAATCCAAATTAAGCAGAAAGAAAGTGGGACAGGAGAGCAGCAAGCACTGAGGCTGACTGTGATAGGCTGAGGCACCTGTCAAAATAAGTAAACATGCCAAGTGTGAAGTCTCTTTTAGCATTAGTTGACAGATGAACAACTATGATAGAAAGAGACTATCCTTCCCAAAAATATGACCCCATGCATCAGTTGTACAACACCTTATTACGACCCATATTTACATTTGTAGTAAGAAGTGCCCTCTTGTGGTCTAGAGGGACCTCCAGAGTGTGAAAGGAAAGTAGTAAGCAAGGAAAATAGTATAAAGCACAAAAAAGTCCAGATATGAAGGGCAGGAGGGGTGGTGGGAATGCTATATTGATTATAACTAAACTAAAATATGATCTGACAAATTTATGAGCAACCTCTTCCAGACAAGGATTTTTTTTACATATACAAAAACAATAATTATTAAGTGGGAATTTCAATAAAATGATCTGACGTGTTTACCTGCTAATATGGAGGGGGCAGGGTTAATGACTTATCCAGCAGCCAGCCACCAGGGGGCGACCCAGATGTTGTGGCTTCACTTCAGGGGAGCCGTGAGGCCATACATCCATACAATCTCTGGGCCAAACAAACACAGGGCTTAGACACAGAAAACCGGCATTCATGTCCCATGTGAAAACAAAAGTTACAAATTTTATCTGAAGTAATACAACTTGTAACCATGTACTTTAACTGCAACACTTCACATGGTTAACGGCGTGCTTAAAACAGCAAGCATTTCATTTGCATATGAGAATGTGTTGATCTCCTGCCACTGATAAGGGGAACACTAGGAACATTAGGCATATTATTATGAACATATGGGTTGGAGGAGTTTTTGGTGAGAAACTATCTGGCATCTCTGCAGCATGTCTAATATTACACTTGAACTCATTGTGTCCTATTCTTATCTAACACAGATAAATATAACACGGGTTATCATACTTAGAGATCATTTCAGCAGTTTTTTTAAGCCTTCATTCTTTAAGCAGCTTACCTGCAGGTGTTTCTGAAGAACTACATGCACCTATGATTCACTGTGTAAAGTATGGACTACTTGGGCTTCAGAAACCAATGTACATCTGTTTGGAAGTGAGCATGCAAAAACAAGTGTGCATTTAAACAAACACACACATCCTCTGATATCGGCCTGCAATATACAGTACATGCAGTTTATCAGTTGTTACGAAGACTTCACTTTGCATGGTGTGATTTCACTTAATGCTTTTATCTGTTTGTTATCATGAACATTATTAACTATTGCTGAATTTTTTGGGTTAATTACAGAACTTACTCTGACTGTAGCAGCAAAGGTGTATAAAATGAACTGTAAAAACAAAATCCTATGTCCAAAGTGCATTATGAACTCCAGAATAATTTAATATCTAATTACACAAATCACAATTTAAACACATCTACCAGCCACATTTATATATGGATTACCTCTAATATAATTGCTATGACTGAAAATATAAAAATTGGATTGCATTTACATTTTGAATTCAGAAATAAAATGCAGTTTTGTTCTTCTGTGTATGTCTGTAAAATTGTACCACCCGACTTTTAAACTATGGAACACCAAAGAGATTGCATGTCAATGAAATTAAAGTGTTTTTCCTGCTGCAAGTGTGGAACAGCTGTTTATTTATGACACATCCTAATTTTTACATTTTTGGAGTTAGATGTAAAAATGCAGGTCAAGTATCAGAAAACATCTTAAAAATAATTTAAGCAGATTATGGGTGTTTCAATAAAATGTGACACAACTTTTTTCCTCGTATTTAAATAGCAGGTTTGGTTCAAAGACTGTTGTTTCGGAGTCATACATCCTGGACTTCTTTAAATCTACAATATTTTATACATATATAAACTATACAACAGAACAAATGCCTTGTGTTTATAACGTGTTTTTGTTACCCCCTAGTGGTCAAAATAATGCAAGCCTATCAACATTATCAGATAAAGGTACGGGTCATTTTTTCTTGCTGTTTATAACTGAGATAATAAGTAATTTGTTTGAATACATAAATTATTTAAAAATAAATATTTTTGTAATTTAAGAAATAAATAAAATACTTAAATAAAATAGAAAAAAGAATTAATACACGCAGCCATGATATAATGAATTTAAATTTTAAAAAAGTTAGCCAAACATTAAGCAGCTGCTTAGCTAACAAATTAGCTAATAAATTCGTTAACTCACGGGTTAAGAAGTGACAACAAAAAGTCCACAAAAGGCTCTCCAGATGACTGAATATCTTCTGTTATTCAACAATTAAAAATTTAAATGGTTTAGTCATACAAACTTCCAAAAAAGCACCATATTACAGCAGCAGTTGTAGCAGCCGTTATTTGTTACATTAGCTTACGTTAATTTAAGTTTTGGCTAGCTAAATCTTCACTCGAGGTGAAATGTGATTGGTTAATTTAATGGATGTTGTTCAAGGGAGGACCAATCACAGAGGTCCCTTGTATTTTTACCTAGCAACCAGTCATATGGGTGGATTCGGCATTATTCTGATTGGGCGAGACAAAAGGCATATGTCCTTTCCTTTTCTGTGGTTGAGTTCCCCATTATATACACAGATAGGTTGAAATTATGTTGTAAATCTTGACATTTTACATTTTGTGGTATTTTATATAAAATAGATAAGTAACAGTCTTTACAATTGGATTTCAATTTAGCTGGAGGGCCCTTTTTCAATTAATGTCACTCACATCATAAAGCAAAACAAACAAAACTGCAAATAAAATTATTAAACTACTTTGTAATTATATAAAACACTCAATGTATGTTTTCTTACCTTATGTAGCTGTCAGTCAACCTTGTCATCTAACATCTTGCAGACTTTTCACCAAATAGTCAATTCTACATCAGGGCAGCATGTGGTCATTATTAATGAACAATACTGATCTCTCTCTGTACTAAGTTTAGGCATTTATTTGCATAACTGAATGTGCATTGTATCTGCAATAACCAGCTGCATCCAGGAGGTTGAGGATGTTTCTCACACACACACTAAAAGGAGCACAACAGCAGGCTTTATCTCACAATCATAATTTTACTGTTCCATAACATACAACAGAAATTATATAAATATAAATAAATATTGTTGCTATAATTATTATATATTTTTACTTCAAAAATGGCAAGACAGACATCATTAAATGATAAGTCACAAGGGTGACGTCAAATCACTTTCAACTCAAATACAAACTGCAACACTTTTACTATAACATTATTTCTCAAAGTGTAAAGATGTCACAATCTTCTTTTACAGTTTTTCTGCAATTTTGGGAAAACTGAGTTGAAAGTGAGATGAACTAAGCCCTGATCAGTATATCGTCACATAAAAAAAACTTAACAGACAATTCATGTTTTAATAAGTTGCAGTTTGTATGGTTCACTGATGGTCAGCTAATGCTAATGTTTGAAAAAATTAAAAATGCCAGAAGTTTTCTCTGCCAAGTGTTGAGAAACGGTTCATTTTGAGAGGTTATAACATTTCAAAAGACTTTCACGAACCTCGGGGTAACATGGACAAAAGGTCATGTGATGGCAATGCCTGCAGTTCTGCTTGTGACCACAAGAGGCTCCAAGAAACGTCTTTCGCTGAGTGGTACTCTCCTTTAAAACAGTCAAGTCAGGAGACATAAATACATGCATCAAACCAACAAGGTCTGAATTAGATACATAAAGAAAAGAATAAAATATACAGAAAGGAAAACATGTATGGGAACAATTATGTAAAAACACAACAAAAAGAACAAATAAATAAATCATTTTTGCTATTTAATAACACTGTTTTTGCACTTCTATTTGCTCATAATTAACAATCCCCCCACTAGGTTGACTCAGTAGCTGTTCTGGGGTTTTCTAATCCACATAATCTTCCAGGAGACGGAGTCTGCCCAGCTATCAAACTGCTATCAAGCTATGATACTCCCTCTGCTGATGGAGATCATGTCTTATGGTGATAAGAGCTCTGCAGCAGCTCCTGGATAGATCTTAAGGTACGATCCTCCTGAGTTGTAATTGGATAGCGCTGCTGTGCTGTAATGACTTGTATCCATTGCCACACATGTCTGTTTGTAAACTAACCATGCGTTAAATGATTAAAATGCACTTAACTTAATAGCTCATCCACACACTCTTATCACAGTGTAGGACAGTGACTCATATGCTGCAACCAAACCATATTCAGATGGCTCGCTACCACAAAAATCCAACTTTTCTTTAATAAACTTAGTTCACAGAAGAAATATATATCAACAGATATTTAAAGTACTTCTTTAGGAGTCAAATATATGACATACAAGGCCATACGTTATAGTTTACTTTATGTTTTACAAGTTATCTGTTAAATTGAGTATTATCTTAATGGAGTCTGGAAAGGGCAATATGTTTTCCCATGCCCTGACAGGAAGACAGGAAGTTTTTTGTTGTTTTAAGACTTAAATTTGCGACTAAAGACTATAGGATGTACTAGCCAATCAAAACAAAGGGCGGGACTCGGCTAAACACTCCCAGGGGAAAAATTCAGAATTGACTCTGAACCTCAACTTTTAATAACTTTTAAAAGAATAAGTGGAAATCTGAAGATCCACAGCAACAGGGCAACTCCATCTGCTGATGAAGATCATGTGATAGAATGAAAAGCTCCAGATTAACCACTAAATGGACCTTGTAGTGACACTGTTTCCCAACTGCTGTTTCCAGGGTCAAGAATGAGTGTGTTTTCCATTACAGCAGGTTAATTAATGGAGGGTTTTCAAGTTACTGAAGTCTGATTTTTTACGGTTTTCAAAGTAAATTTTAGTATAATTTGACAGTAAAAAGTAGATTTTTATACCATAGTAGAAATACTGGAAACCAATGCCGCTTGGAAAAACACATTCAAACTCCATCACTGTAAAAACAGGGCAGTCCCTCAGAATGTGTTTCTTTGTGTGAAATTACCAGCAGGAAAATAAAACAAGTGGAGGTAAAATTGGATGTGATTGTGAGAAAATGTATTAATAATAAAAAACTAATAAGACCTCTGCATTGTCAGGTGCAGAGGTCTAAGTGTAAAAGTTAATATATTAACACAGCTATCTAAATAAATATAATCTTCACAGTGTGCATGGAGGAATGAACCAACTGTAGTTCAGCGTCGGGATCCCAGAGAGGAGACCGATACAGTATTTACAATTAAAACCATTTATTATGCTGTATTAGCTTTGATGACAGTCAGCATAACTAAAGCTTTAATGTCATTACGCTGCATTCATGTCAGAAAGGGACAGTTGGATATTAGGGGGCCATGATAAGAGTTTTACTGTATAATTTAATACAGACAGGTCCTGTCTCAGTCTGGTGTCAGGAAGTATTTTTTATATGTTATTTTAACTGCAGGCAGATGAGAAAAATTATATATTAACATAATCTTCTCATGTGGCTGTGGGAAGGAAGGTAAAGAAACATTCAGATCCAAAATGTGGTACTGTTCCTTTAAGAACAAAAATGTAAATAAATAAACAAATAAAATAATAATAAAAAAAATGTGAGAGGGCTTTGGTTCCAAAATAATTATATAGAAATAATAATGAAAAATAAATAAATAATAATAATAATAATAATTAAAAAATGCTATATGTTCCAATTAATCTAAAAAATAAATACCTAAATTAAAGAAATGTAAAAATGTTTTGGTTTCCGAAATAAGCAAACAAATGGACCTGAATATAAAGAATAAATAAATAACAAAAATAACCACATGGTAGAATTAAAACTTTGTAGTATTATAAGTAAGGGTGCTTCTATTGGTATGAATCAATTAATAAAATAAAAAAAATCATTAATTAATTTTAAAACATGTAAATATGTTTTGGTTCCAAAATAGGTAAACAAATGGACCTGAATGTAAAAAAAAAGTAGCAGTATTATAAGTGTGTGAAATACTTAAAAGGTGCTTTTATTCGTATTATTTTCGTTTTGTTTAATGTTCCAATGACGGCAGGTTTTTATATGGATGCATAATGTCTTACATGTATAAAACTAATGAAGATATGTTTTCAAAACAAGTGTGAAATATCTACAGTGGCTGGATGGAAAAAAACAGAATAACATAAAAAGTCCAATGCAATCCAAGTGTTTAATATTTGTTGGGACTTTATCAATTCTTTGTGGCGGGACTGTATTGGATTGCATTATTAAGGTGCGTCCAGTGATCAATGACAGTACAAACACTTCCTGGAGGACGAGCATCGATTGGTGCTGTAATGTAACTGAACTGTTTGTGTTGTGGTTGAATGGACCCCGGTGGCGTCAGCGTGAGAGGAATTAAACTCTCAGCCCGCACATCTCTCTATCTTCAAGAAGTAAGAAACATGATGACCATGCAGTTTGGAAACTGTACAGGTTACTGAATGGACCTCATGGACCTTCAGGCCATGAAAATTACGCGGCACAAGAACTATGTAAACTTTCAAGTCAAGTTAAAAAACAGACAGTACACCAAAAAACGCAGATATGAGGATTTCAAGTGAGTGACAGCAGCATTATGAGAGTGTTTCTGTTTTCACATGCTCTATGGCCTGCCCCACAGGCAGAGACACGGAGCAGAGACTTCCGTCACCGACATGAACTCCGAGGATGAAAATAAAGTCTTAACCAAACACTCCTTGGCGTTAAAAAAAAGCAGCAAGGAGTCGATAATCTTCTACATGTCGTTGACAGAATTCTCCCTCTGAATGTCTCTGGCATCACAAACAGACCGTAGAAAAACAGTAGCTTGTTACATTATAAATATCGTAATAATAAAAATATGAAGGGTGCTTGATTCACTTCCGCGTGATGTTTCCCCTCCGGAGACTGTCGAGGTGCCTGGAATCATAAATCAAGCGCCCCTCAGCTCGCTCCGAGATTTGAAAATGACTTCCAAACATATACTGTATGTACACAGTCAGAGTAGTGGGACAGAAAGCTAAAGTTCGTCTTTTTTTGCTGGTGTCGTTATTGTGGTATACTGTAGGTACTGCAGAGGCCAGAAAACAACCAGAATCAACAGCTAGGTCTGTCCTGTTTCCTCCAATACCAGTTTGAATGTGTGTATTTACACATGGGGACACAGCATGAGCGGAGAAAGGCGGGTATCAAGGCAAAAATCACTTTGTTCTGGCTGAACTTTCAGAGCATTTCCAGTCAGTTTATAGCTTGTAAGACACATGTTGATAAAAAAATAAGATGATAAACTCGTGTAATATGAAATGGAAAACATGAACTATGTGCTGCAACAGTTTGTGACATCTTTGTATGAGCTTAAGAACCCAGTTGTGGTTTCGGTCGCGGAGAGGAAAGTCAGATTCAAGCTTTGGACATTATTTCTACCAGTTATGAAAATACATTTTATTCTAAGATTTTGTTTGTTTTTAGCAATGCCACCAATGCTGATAGGACAGATGGTCAAAACTATGAAAATACTCCAACAATCAAACTGTAATATATCAGGATTATCATTTAACCCCTTGGCGGAGGTAATTATGGTTGGATTCTCAAATAGTCTGTGAATCAATCATGTGTGATGAATCCAGAAGAATAACCTAATCTAAGCCTAAAATAGGGATATTTCCTCAAAATCACTTTCATCACACATCAACTGTTTTCACGAACCAGAAATTTAAACCGGAAATAAAAAAATGCCTGAAACTAAAACTGCAGTTCAGAGGGTTAATACTTTAAAAGTCATGGGAAAAGTTGCATTTCTCAGTAGATAACACTGTGATTAGTTGTGATAGTTCCTGTCTAGGCCCATTTATTTTGAAGGGAAAACGGAGTAAATCTCATCTTCTTTTTCTTTTATGTGAAATGTTTCCATTAACTTATTTCTACGTGCATTTTGATTCGTTTGAGAAAAGCTTGATGGAAACACCAATATTCCATGAATGTTTTTATGCTTGTTTGAGATGTTTTTTTTGTCTTTTTCGAAAATGAGTGAATGTGCTAAAAAGGAGAAGAAAATGCTGCTGTTTAGCGCATTTGCTTCTGACGTGGCAAACACGTGATCACATGACTGATCAGAAGTCATCAAGAAGAAGGAAAGCCAAAGTTGTCCAATTAGAAACCTCTTTTTTGTTGTTTTTATCTCTTCTTATTATCCTACAGCAACACATCACACTGCCATCTTCTGAACAAAGTAAGTTACTGTTACTGTAAGTTACTTTAATGCAACATTTCAAAATTTCGCTTCAAATTTGCTTCGGAAACATGGCTAGCGAAGCTATTCAACACCTCCACACCTCCTCTTTTCTACTTCGCTTTTCATCTTATTTTGTCAAAGTTAAAACTTCTTGGTTCTTAGGTAGAGTGCAGCTTTAAAGCTCATACAAATGTCCCGTTTTACACAAATGAAATGGTATAGAAATGTTTATATTCCCTCACCTCCTGCACATGTTCATGATGATGCACTGACAAGCCACATTACTCATCAGGCTCACCATGTATGGAAGCCCAAAGGTTGCACATGATTGATGGGAGCGCCGTGATTAGCAGCGGACGTTTGATATTAATGTCGCCCAAATTACTTTCTAAACCTACAGTGTGATTGCTGTCCAACTTTAGCTCTCTGTCCCATTACCTCATTTTTTTGACACAATTGGGATTTTTTTTTGCCAGTCAGAAAGAGAAGTACTGGGAGTACAGCTCCTCTTCTTTAACAACGCTTTCTTTGCCTTTTCCTGCCTCCACGCCCCTTTGGTCGGATGGTGTCATGGCGTTGGTCTCAGGAAGGCTGAGGGAGGGAAGAGAAACAGCTGTTAGAGGAATGACGAAGACACAGAGATACTCAAACTTAACCTTCACAGACAAACTGATCCGAACAATATACACATTTTTAGTGGGCAAGATTAGAAGCATGGCGGCTTGTTAGGCACCGCGAGAAAATAGCAGCAAATTCCCTTGTGGTGATTGTGGGAGGTGCCATTCGGGGATCCAGTGGGTGCTTTTAATAGACGCCAGACAAGTGAAGCCTGAGCCTTAAAGGGATGGTTAATAGTTAAAGGGATGGATCGATTTTTTAGATGTGGGGTTGTTTGAGGTACATGGGAGTTGCTGGTCTATCGCTGCCTTGATCAGTTTGTTTGTGTTTTTGTGTGACTTTGGGGGTTTAAAGGGGGAAGCTAACACCCAGTGGGCATCATTTCACCTTCTGCAAGATTTACTAAATGCAGCAATGACACAGCTCGAGGTTTTGTGACGGTATTACATGCAATAAACCTTGCAATGACCTCATGATTCACACCTGAACTGGGATTCTGTGTTTAAGAGACCGTTGCAAAAAATGCATCCCTGGAGGGTCGAGCTCCATCCCAGAGATCACGTGCTCAGTGGAGCGCAAAGAGAGCAACAGCTCTCTCTCTTTGGGTCTGTGTGCTGGAAGATGTCTCCTTCTAGATCAACAGGAAGGCTACGTAGGTTTTCCCTGCTATTATAATGCAAGAATTTTAGCACCACCTGAGCTGAACGAATGTAAAATCAATGTGGAGGTAGAAGTTGGTCCCTGGTGAACAAGTTTTGTTTCAGTCTTTTGGGTTTTCGTTTATCTATATCTGCTCTCTAGTAGCTTTTACAAGTCTTTGTACACAGATGGTAAAAAAAATAGGTAAAAAATCATGTGAAATTGCATATTTTTCTATGGATAAACATTTGTGAATGACCACCAAACCTCACGCCAAACACTGCACACAAGTCTTTCAAAAAACCTGGGAATGCCAGGAATGTTTTCATGCATAATGCAGCTACCTGTGCAGGAATTTACAGGTAAGATGCTAGGTAAGGTTACAGCAGGTGCAAGCTACTCTTAGCCTCGCCGAATTAATGCTGCTGAGTGACCCAAGCGAGTAATCTCCACCAGGATGGATTCATCCATTGCAACAGTTTCTTAAACGCAGAACCTCAGTAGATCCTAATTCCAGTTTTAGTTCTGGGTGTAAAGCTGCTGACTGCGTCTTCTTCTTTGGCAGACTGAATGTTACCTGCTGTAAACTATATTGACTTTGAATAAGTACCTCATTTAACTCCACTTCAAAAGAATTCAAACTATCCCTCTAAATTGTTCTTCCCTTACATACAAGGACACTTTGACACATGCAAAGCAGGAGCTTGGGATCAAAACACACGCAGCAACCAGCAAGCTTTTATCCATTAACTTTCTAAACCCAGCTTACATTCAGCTCTGATTGAAACGGAGGAAAAAACAAATGGCAAATGAGTAAAACTTTTCCCCCACTACAGTTGAATAACACCAAATATGTAAAACAAGCAAATAAAAACTCAAAGTGTTTTCTCCCTTTGAATTCTGTTTTTCTGAACAAACATTCAGATTTCAAACCGACTCTCCGGTTCGGCTGCAGACCTCCCAGTGTTTTCTAATCAGAGCCTGCAGCACACAGCCCGTCTTCATCTCCTCTTACACTGTGTGTCCACGAACAAAAGCGCTTTAATCTTAATGGCTTCACATTTGCAACTTGTACTTTAAAGTCACCGCAGCGCTTTCAAAACGCTCACTTCTTTCTCTGTGTCACTCAGAGTTTGAACTCCCATTGAGACTGATTTGTAATTGCAAACTTTCAGAGTTGGCTCCTGTTTTTCACTGAGGTTTGAGAGCATATTTCAAGCAAGATGCTCTCTGAGATTGTGTGATAGTTCAATGACACGAAAAGGGAAAATGAGATGTTAAAGCATAATGGATCAAAAAGAGATGATATCTTCATTATAATTCTCTATTGACCCTGTGCTAATGGAGTTAGACTGCAGCGTTGTGTGAAATGAATAGATTCCCAAGCAGCCCCAGGCACAAATACACAGATACAGCATCAGTCCACATGTGATCAAACATGTTTGTTAGTGTCAAAAAAATATCATAATTTACATACATTTGAGAAGAAGCATTAAACAGTTCGGGCGATGTTGTGAAAAAGCTATAAAATAAGTAACCGTAGCCTTTGGATCTGAGAAATGAAGCTAATACGGAAGTATCTTAAAGCTGCATTCTTTCTAATGGCCAGCAGGGGGCGCCTGTTTGGACTCTATCAAACTAATCTAACGCATCATGTTTGAAGAATCAGGTAACATTCTGCACAACTGATCCCAAATCAGCAGCCAGGAACAACAAGAAGTTTCCTCATTAACTGAACCTGAGACCAAGGCCGAGTCTTACATGACACAAGAGCAAAGTGACAGAAAGGCAAAGTGGTCGAGACCAAAACCAGATTCAAGAGCTACAGTTTGTGTTGCAACACCGCAGAAAAACTGACATCTGTCATATCCGAGCCAGGTAATAAACATCTGTCTTTTAAGAATCTTTGCCCTTCTTCAGGTTTGGTGGAGAGGGGTGAGGACAGAAGGGAGGGAGAGGTGAGAGATACAGACAGTGAGGGCAGCAAACATCATGTCATTCACTCCCTGAATCAGGTGAAGTGAAGGTGAACGGAGGGCAGCAGTGCCAGTAACACAGATTGGTTCTCACCTCCTAAAGCTTTGCAGGCCCTGATGCTGCACCAGGGCTCCCTGAGGATGAGGAGCATGAGGAAGAGCAAGGCTTGGCATGGGATGATGTGGAGGATGAGGAGAAGAGGGAGGAAGAGGAGGATGCTGAGGAAGAGGAGAAAGAGGAAGAGGGCTGAACAGAGGCAGGGCTTTCTAAGTCTGGGGAGTGAGGAGGCGCTAAGCTGCCGCCCGTCCTGCTTCCTCCACCTCCCGTCCCTCCTCCTCCTGTCCGTCATGTCTCGAGGTGGGAGGGCTGACGAATTGGAGAGCTGACTGGCTAGGAAAGCTGGTGAAGCGGTGGCCTGATTGGCTGCCTGTTTTTAACTACACACACATAGAGAGGCGGGGTTGGGGAGGTGGTGCTGCGTTTGAGGAATGCATTTAGTTTGCAGCAAATGTGCTGGAGAGCAAACTGCCCCAATAAAGAGCAGGACAAAGTCGCTTTGTTGTTGAAATGTTATGTAAATCCCAATAATTTCATAAAACAATCTTAAGCTTGTTTCAAAATAAACTATGAATGAAGCATTTTGGTGTCGTAGGGATGACCCTACAAATAAAAAGTCTATAAAGAAGACTCAAGAAGTAAAGATCCTGAGAAAAAACTCACACCATAATCATTTAAATATCACCTTAAATATCATGAATCATATAGTGGTTGCAATATCAGTGAAAATAAAAGCAATTGTCCCAAAATCTCTACACAGATATATGCATATGAATGCTGATAGATTTTTGAAAATCGAATATTTAAGTATAATTTTGAGGTACTTTACTTGAGTATTTCCATTTCATGTAACTTTATACTTCTACTTCACTACATTATGAGGTAAATATTGTACTTCTTACTCCATTACATTAAGCTGCCAGCTTTAGTTTCTTTTCAGGTCGAGATTTAACATGAAAAACATGATACATTTTAAGTGATTAGACATTTTTTACATTAAACTTCATAACAGGAACTGAGCTCAAGCACAATAGGTGATTATTTGTTATTATCTTGCTGCTTACAAAACCAAAACCTTGCATTTCCTCTAGATTCTGCATGCATATGCATAAATCTGTTTATAGAAATCATTGTTAGCCTAAATTCTGGGACACTAGCATCTTAAAATAACAAATGTGTTACTACAGTAGGTGGTAATCTAGGTCGCTGGACATGCTGCAGCTTGCAGATTTAATGCAGATAAACACACAGTTTCATCCAGTCCTTACACTAACAAAGGCTAACATACAGACACAGAGAAAGTATTGCACATGCTGCAGCCCCATGCTGCTTCATAGAGGGGAGCATCAGTTGCACAACTAGAATTTACCATCAAAAAACACAAACTAGTAAAGACTGGAGGAAATGTGCTGAAGCAAAGGAGGACAAAGCTGCTTGCAAAAAATTTAAAATGCTAACTCTGTTGGGGGAAGGGAGGTGTGCTGCTGTCGACCACTGACACTTTCTTCATCTTACCACTAGGAGATGCCAAAGCCAGAAACCAACTAATCCTGCACACGGGGGCTTAGGAGTGTAAGTGAGGGAGCCAGAGACGTATATGTTGTCTAATATGAAGCACCCTGGCATGAGGAGGAGGAGTGAAGAGAAGAAGATGGAGAGGACTGATGTTATGATGCTGGATCGGAGCGTTATAGTTTCTGAACGAGTCCTGGGATCAGACAGTAGGTACGACAGCTGTGTGCACATAAGAAGGGTGACGAGCGGCTTTGTGCACAGAGATCAGTCTTCATGACAAAGTTGATGTGAGACGGCGTGTGAAGTTCAAACGCGCAGGAAAAATGGGATGTTTTGGTGACTCATGGTGCTCAAACAAAACTCTAAATATAAGGGAATAAAAAATGGAAGATGGAGCAGAAAAGCACAAGGATCTCTCTCTGTTTGATGCAAATTCACTGTTTGTCCTTCACCGTGTGGTTGTAGCTTTGCTGCAAATCAATTTCAATATAATACAGACGAATAGAAAATAAATGATGGTGACACCTTCAATAATGATCGATAACTTTATTTGGCAGCTGTTTAAAGTTGGATAACTGTGCCAAAAAGCATGCAGAGGCAGGTTTGGTGCTGTTAAATGTGATTGAATATGTTTGTGAATGATTTGAAAGTATAAAAAAGCGTGCATGTTGAACTACTAACTGTTGGATTAGATTTTAAATAAAACGGAACAAACCTGAGCTCACAAACAGCAGAATCATTTTGTGTTTCCAGCTGTGTGAAGGCCACTCAGCACAAAGCACCCGATGATGTCATCCACACCCACGCCACTCACCCTGACAAGAGGCCTCCTGGGTACGAGAGCACTCACCTTGATCAGAGGGTTGATTACACCGACGTTGGCACTGGAGTTGAAGACCTTGTTGAACCCCGTCTCTCTGTTGACCAACTCCAGCTGGTAGAACTTCTTGTCGTCCTATAAAAGAGACGTGTTGAAGTGAGCGTTAACCCCCCGAACACAGAGCTGTTTGGGGGCTTCATAAGTCCTGCACTTCTATACAAGTGGGAACAACTCAAAAATGTATTTTGTGCAGAATAACAGTTATAATGCATGAAAAAAAAGTCATAAAAAAGAAAAAACGCAAGTTAAATTTCTCTAAAAATGTATTCTTATTCTTGCAAAATTGGTCATGTGTCATCAATATTATTGGGAAAAAAACATGCTATACATATTGAACTATTTGCATTTTTATAAGCTCTACTTACACCCTGTCCTGTCCTCTCCCCTCTGCTCTGTGTAAACAGACTTTCAGTGTTCTTCTCAGCAGAATCAATCATGGCTTCACAGTGTCGCTGAGGAGCAGAATTTAATGTTTTTAGCAGGATCTAGTGATTCCAAACGGCTTATTTTTGGCTACGAGACATGTAGAATAAAATAGATTTTGGCAGAAATTTCACTTTTGTAACCTGTGATCCGTTCAAGGACTATTGGAAAATTCAAATTTCAGATGGTAACACCTGTTTTTACAGTTACTTTCTATGATAAACAGCATATTTTTGTCAATGTTTGAATGAAAACATACTTTTCAATCCTGCTGGAAGGTCGTGAAGTTCAACTGTCGACTCCTTAAAGTAATCACGATGTAAAAAACACCTTCTTGCCTTTTTTATTGTAATTATTGTTCCAGACTAACATCCATTTGCATGCCAGTCTGGTGATGCCAGGCTAGACAAGTACTTCAGACAACCCCACTTGAAAAAATCTGCACTGTCCCTAAAACATCGACGTTGACTTGCTGGCTTTTGACTGCATCTCGCAGCTTTAATCATCTATCAGAAGGCTGACGGAGGCCCTGAGACGCCGTTTTCTCAGCGGCTTCTTTCACTGAGTAAACCACTTTAGAAAAACATGAGATGTGAAAGATTTGTCAAAATGCTATTCCCAAGGTCAGGAATGAACTTTTCCAATCAAATATTTTGCCACGTTTGATGAAAATATGCAGTCGGGTGGAGACGGTCTTCCTTCTATACACAGCGGATCGTCTCAGACGCCAACGAGTGGCGCGTCTGTTTCTGGGAAACCATCTTTGATGACACAGATACTGCAGTGCACATTTACTGGAATTACTTTATCGACTCTAGATGATAAAATCTGCCAGCAACAGTTGTGGTGTCAGCCGGTGTCTAAAATAAGAACTCCTGAGCGTACACATGGACAGTTCTGTGGATGTTGTGATATTTTTCTGCCTGTGAAAGCTTTGTTTGTGTCACCCCCCCGCACCAGATGACCACTCACCACCAGCTTCTTCACCAGAGCTTCTCTCTCAGTCACCATCTCTCTGAGCTCTGCTATAACGTGCAGGTCTTCTGGTCGGCTTTCTCTGTGTCTTAACTTATCCTCCGTCCCCTCCAACCTGCACACACAAACAGGGAGAGAACAACACATTTCTTTGCAGCAGAGACAGGAAACAGTTGTCAAAAACGCCGACAGAGCTGCAGCCCGAACAGAATGCACATGTCTCTGACTTACAGTATTTGTAGCGCTGTGATCTTGTCTTTGAGGACCTCCTGGGCCTTGTTGAAGTCAGCCAGCATGATTTGTGTTTCTCTGTGATGGACTATACTTATCTCCCCCAGATCCCTCTCATGTCTCTTTGAAAGGTCTTGTTCATGGGCCCTGCAGGAGACGGACATAAATAAACCATGAGGCGGCATCGGGTCATCTCACCCAAACCTGTGTTTGGGGCTTTTACTTCCCATCATGGATATTACTCGCAAATACATTTAATTTTACAGAACGAGGAGATTGACGCCGCAGATTTACTAAATTATAGAGGGAGACGACAAGATGTGCAGCTGCAGAATAAACTCAGCTGGGACCCAGAGAGCAGAGCTGGAACAGGGAGCGTGGGGTTTCTCCTTGTAACACGAGAAAGAAACGTATCCACGGCTGCTGTGGAAGGAAGAACGGGGATGCTGAGAGGAGAAATAAGGGAAAAAAGGGAATCTTTGCTGGCATAAGCAGGTCCAGAATGACTGCAGGCAGCGTTAAGAGCACAACTAATAATTGTGAGTTAAATGTTCACTACGTCAAAACGTATTCAGAAAATGTGTTTCCGTCTCCCGTTTAGCGCATTAACTATTCTTCGAAAAAGACAAAAAACACATCAAGCAAGAATCAAAAACTTTTATATGCATTTCCAAAAGTTTTATCGAATTTTGGTGTTTCTTTTGAGTTTTTCTCAAGCAAATTTTCAAAATGCGCAGAGAAATTTGTTGATGGAAACACAATTAAAGTTGTGTTACCTAACTGAGTGAGAGATCATGAAGAAACAGACATTTAATTACATAAAAAGTAATAATAGATATCTATGTTTAGATATGTTTTTATTTTAGTCAAAAGATCGGAGTACTTCTTCCAGCTCTGGTTAAATATCTACAATAAGTTTGTTTGTTGGAGCATCAAACTGCTGCTTGTATTTTCTTTCCCTTTAAATACAGAAGATACTACAGAACTGCATTATGGGAAGTGTAGGATCAAGTGTTTTTGAGATGTTGCCTGAAGAAAAAGTATCACCACCCAATTTAAAAGTGACAGGTCGGAGGTTGTGTACCTGCTGTAAAATGTCTGTTAATTAAAAGTGTTGCATCGTGACATCAGAAACACGTCATGGCCTAAATACGCTTCAAAGCTCGACGCCCTAATCAGAAGCTGTTCACACGTTATTCCCGTATGACACGACTGCAGGATTAGTCGTCTGCAAACTGGGTCATTTACTGCTGAGTCACAGTTTGGTTCTGCCCCTGTGATCATATATAACACACGTATATGTTGGAGAATTAACAGACGTGTGTTGTGAAATGAACTTTCACGCACCGTATCTGGTGGTTGGCTTCGCTGCGGACTCGGAGAACCTCTTTGCCTTTTATCTCCAGCTCTCTGGTCAGAGTGTCGATGGTCTCGTTCAGCGAGTGGATCTCGTGGTCCAGGTCGGTGATGCGGTTGCTTCGGGAGCATAACTCCGATTGCAGTTCTGAGATACGAGAGAGGAGCTCTTTCTCCTATTAGACACACATCAACAGCACCCAAATTAACAGAGAATAAATGGGAAAACATGAATAAAACAGACAATAAAAGAAAGAGAGAAGAGTGACCTGCTGGCGGCTGTGCTCTATAGCGTTCTCTAGATCTCGTTTGGCTGAAGTGTTTTCTTTCAGGTGGATCTGCTTTAGATGCTCTATGGACGCAGCGTGCAGGTGGTTCAGCTCTGCACGAAGAGACGCTGCAAGACAGAGAAGTGAGGAAACTTTTACACGTCAAGCAACATCTCAGCATCATGGGAATCATCATTTCTGGGAGGAGAAATAGGATAATTTCACCAAAAAACTAAATGACTGGGCATATTTTAAATAAGCTTTTTCCACCAAAAGTCATTTTGAAACATTTAAGGTCGGCTTAATCCTCTGAACAACATAAGCCTGAATTAAAGGCAGACTTTACACAGTGGTGGAAGAATATTCAGATTACTTACTTAAGTAAAAGTACTAATACCACACTGTTAAATTACTCCACTACAAGTAAAAGTCCTGCATTCAAAAGTTATTGAAGTATCAGCATCAAAATGTGCTTAAAGTATCAAAAGTAAAAGTCTAATCACTTTAAATTTATTGTATTTTATAATGAACCTCAACCTGAAAAGTAACTAAAGCTTAATGTAGTGGAGTAAAAAGTACAATATTTGGCTTAAAATGTAGTGAAGTAGAAGTATAAAGTTACACAAAATGGAAAAACTAAAGTAAAGGAAAAGTATCTCAAAATTGTACTTAAATACAGTACTTGAGTAAATGTACTTAGTTACATTCAACAGCTGATTTAACGCCAGAACCTGTAAACTTGTAATCATTAGATTTTCACATTTTTGATGCACATCCTTCAGGAGAAATAACCAAATCTTAGCTTTAAATAACGATGTTTTAAATGTATTTTTCATTTCATTTAACAGTTTGTCAAAAATAAACCATCTGCACGAACCGGATCCTGTGAAAAAATAAATTCTGTCACAACTTGGAAACCATAAACTACTCATGTGAGAACTGAACTGTAGACTGTTTACACAGAGCAGAGAGGAGCGGACAAGAGAGTTGGGAATTAGAGGTTGTAAAAATGTAGATAGTTCAATATTTACTATATGTGCATGTTGAAATACAATCAATTTTACTGCACAAAAGACATTTTTTTATTTCTCCGAGCTTCTTGTCATGATTGTGCTGTTCCTATAAAGGTGCAGGAGTCAATGCATATATAATAAACGTATATATTGCAGTGAAACACAAGGCCACAGTGAGTAAAATGTGACAGATTTGCTCTAAGGCAATCATTTTCTCCTGCAGGTTGTCTCTTTCTGTCAGATATTACAGCATAAAGTTCAGTTTTAAACACCTGCTCACACTCAGCTGATCTGTCCCTTCTCGGATAATCAGTGCAATTAAATCCTGCTTGACTCTTTCTAACAGTGATGCCTTTAGTGACACAACAAAACACTGTGTTCTTCTTCTCCTTCTTGCTGATTTAGTCCCATTATCTGTGAATGTGAACGTCTTGCATCATGTCTTTGTTCATGGTTAGTTGTGTTTCCTTCCAGTCTTTTAATAGTCAGGAGACGCAGAATAAGGAGGACTTTTTTCTGTCATCACGTCAGGAATTAGCCTCGACACAGCAGGTAGAAACATAATCACCGCGAGGCTGAAACGTCTCCGCTGCAGTTTAAAAACCATGCAGAGTGTGTTGTGGTTTACCCAGCTTGGCTTTCCCCTCATCCTCCAGCTCGAACCGCAGCGTCTGCAGCTCCTGGTCCGACTGCTGCCTCAGGATGTCTAAGGTCCTCCTGTGCGCCTCCTTCAGGGCGTGCACCTCCTCCCTCTGCTCCTGCTTCAGACGCTCCTCCAGGGCCTGCAGGCGGAAAGAAGGATCAGGATGATGTAACAGATTACATCCATAACACATTCCTCCATGTGGTGACACGTCTGTGAGAAGCTTTCACATCCAATATTTGAGGAATATGAGAGAAAGCTGAAAGAAATTGTTCTTTTCACGAAGCCGTGTTATTAGAAAATTAAACCCAGAAGACAAACAAAGAGCGAGAGCTGTGTCCCAATTTTACTCTCATCAAGTTTGGAGGAGGCAGCGTGTTCACAGAGTGAGAACGACAGAATTAATCACACTCAAAACAGTCAGCGTGCAGACCTAATCCGCTTCATTACTGAGTGCGCTATTAGACACTTTTTGTCCCACAATGCACTGCTTTACAGGAATGGAGGAGCTGCTCACAGCTACAATACATCAGAATGAATATTATAGGATATTGGTGGCACAGCTCCACCAGGATACTGAGAGAGCTGAAAAATAATGCTGATTTCTAAGACTCACATTGAAAACGATGTTAAAACTAGTATGAGGATTGGAAGAGGGATAGTGAAAAGGATCATTTGAATTAAAAACATTTGTTTGGTATCTCTGGTGTTGGATAATCTTTGAATGTACTAACAGGGTGAAGAGTCGTAAGTACAGAAGCCCTGAGAGTCAAATAAGATAGAAAAATCTATTTTTTTAGTCTGATATCAATTATTTTTTCTCCTCTTTTTATGACTTTGGAACAGATAAAAAAAGAAGTTTTGAAGAGGATTATTTTCTTCTTGAAACCTGATACAATATTAATTTTAAAGGCGCTAAACAAATGGTGAAACAGTGAGGAATGACGGGATGTTCTCTCATCTGATTCATCTAAAAAGCATTTCACTAACTTACTTTAGGTTGGTGCTGTGATTTACCTGATGGGTCACAGACTAAAGAAAATCAGATTTCTCAAACTACTAGTTAGTCTGACTGTCGTGTTTATCTTTGAGGTCTCTCCTAATTTTGAAGTTTTGCACAAGGAAAAGCTTAATGGAAACACAAAAATATGATAAAACTTTCAAAAAATGTGCATAAAAGTTTCTGTCTTTTTCGTAAAATAGTTAATGCGCTTAACGGGAGATGGAAAATCTTTTTTTCCGAATAAGTTCTGACGTAGCGAACATTTACATTAATAGAATATACAGCAGTGGTGCACGTCAGCCTCTAGTGGCCAAAACGAGCATTACAACAACACAATCAAGCTTTAATGAAGGTTTTATCCTTGTTTTAAATCAGAAAGTCATGAAAGAAAACGATTACGATCAGATTTTAAAAACAGATGACCAGACTTTTGCATCTCTGGGGCATGTAAATTGTAAGCAAAATATGGTAAATTATATATGCATAAACCACTAAAAACTCTTCATAAATAATGTATTCAGGAGTGTAATGTCAGAGAAAAAGGCTAAAATTATATTTTTCTCAAGATCCACATTGGGAGACTGGACTTTTTTACCTTCCACCACCTGCATTATTTTGTTTAGCCGTTATGAAATAACACCTGTAAGTCCTGAAAAGTCTCATTTCCATAAAGGTGCATGATGTGATCCAGGACCTCGAGCAGGACAAACCGCATTAAAAGGCACCTGATACATCTGCTCACACACACAATCATTTAGTTCAATCAATGTCTCTGCCTGCAGTGTAATTATACGAGGGCTTCAACCATAAAGTCAACAATAAGCTAGTACCACACTGGCTAATTTTCAATATCATTTAACAAGGAAGTGTGCGAAATTAATGTAGATGAACCAAATGAATAGTAGCTGATTTAATTGCTTTACGAATCTTTCAGCTCCGATTTTCTCTGCAGGAACAACGTGAGGATCATTAAATTAAAGTTAATGATATTTAAACATCGAAAACACTTTTCCCTTTACTTAGACTGTTTATTTTATCTGTGTTGTGTATTGTGTTAGTAGTTTTGTTGACCATCACTCACAGAGTCTCTGGACTAATACTTACTTCAAAATAATTAGTGTGCTGCAGAGGAAATAAAAAAAGTCGACTGTGTGAGGCTATAATTTCCTCTCAGGAGGAAACAAACAAATCTTCAGTGTTACAGTCCTCATCTTGCACCAGAAACACTATTTTAAGAGCTCGTGCTGATCACAGCCTGCAGGTGGGAACACTGTGGAAATAGGTAGAGAGCAGCAGAAGCACACTTTCGTACTGAAGAGCACATTTTCACAGGTGCACCGCGTCATCACAGGCATGAGTGCCGCCCTTTCAGACGGCGAGCTGGAGCCATTATCTGTGCTCCCTTCAAAGCCACCAGACAGAAACAGAAGTTTTACCTCGCAGAGCACAAGAGGAACCCGTCTAATGACGCTTTAATGTCTGACTGTCTGGGTTATTGTGGGACTTTGGTGCTTTTAACAAAGTCCTTTTATCAGCCAGGAAGAACCCCATCTACCTGCTTATTATATATTCTTTGGAATAATTTGTCTATGATTTATACGTCTAATTTGATGAACATTTAACACAGTCACGCATCAAGAGAAACTGTTTTCTATTTAGTGCATTCATAGGCTGAATAAACAGAGAATTACAATTATTTTAAATACTATATATATATATATATATATATATATATATATACAAAAGTTTGTTTTAAAACAATTTCGACCATTCAAATCATAGATACATGAATCAGGTTGACATAAAATATTAAATAAAATGAAAACAGTACTAAATCCTACATAAGAGACAAACACAGAAACTAAGAAATAAAAAAATAATACATAAAAATGAAAATAATAATAATAATTGAAAAATAATATACTTAAAAAAATAAAATTTTATAAAAAATAGTGATGCATAGAATGATCAGATTTTTGCTGCAAATGTTAGTCAGTGACCTTAAAAAGTGTATCCCTAAGTTATTTTATATATAATTTGTTAATATTATTATTATCATTCAGCTGGAAACGCCATTTACCGCTTTATATATCGGAGTGTTGGAAATAATTTGTGAATATTTTATGGTTGATTTTTAAAAAAATTATCATTACTGTTTTATTGTTCTTACAACAATAAAACATTTTAATCTCAGCGTTTATTTCCTGCTTATTGTACAGAACTTTGTTACAGCTGTCGTTGTTTTTAAAGTGCTGTATAAATAAAGTTGAGTTGAGATTGATAAAAGCTTTGACAGAAAATAAATGCAAACTATAACAGGTTTTACATTCATATATCATGATTTATAAAGGTCGTCTGAAACAAACTAGCCGTACAGCGGGTCGTTCTGCAGGGTAAAATCACTGCTTTTGTCAGTGGAGTCTGGTAAATTAATTATAGGACACACTTAAACTGATATTAATCAGGCGTGCCAACTGCCATCTGCTGTAGTAACACACTGCCTGCACTGACTGAATAAATCCCAGCTATCCCTTTAAGGTGCAGGAGTGAAGTCAGTGCAGCTCGGGGGGGAAATCACTCACTGCAAAGACTCACTTTAATCCCCAGCAACAGTGCTTACACTCTGTGTTGATACAGCTTCTGATTCTGATTTTGTTTTAGTTCTACTATGAGAAATCCCAGAAAATGTGCACAAGCATGCTGGACGTGTGTGTGAATGTTACCCTTATCTGGTGCTGCCTGGCCTCCTCCATGGTGCTCAGCGCGCAGCAGTGGGCCTCCTGTAGTCGATGCTCTCTCCTCTGATGTTCTCTCTGCATCTCTGCAAACACAGATAGGAACATGTCCACCGTGACGCCTCGCAGCCTCATCAAAAGCAGATGTGTTTCCATTCTGTCCAACAAGACAGACGACATGGCAATCTGTTCGTGAGACACTTTATGACTGAAAACATAAAGGAAGCCTTTCCATTTCAGCTAATCCTGGATTTTTGTTTCATTTGATTCATTGGGATTCATCATGGTTGTTGAGTCATTCGCTGACGTGTTGGAGATGTGCTGGGCCACAAAAACCCTAATTAGAGTGTGTCTGCTGCAGCTCTTCATGTACAGTTGACTGCTGCTCTTTCTGTTTAAAGGGATAGTTTGGATTTTTTGAAGTGGGGTTGTATGAAAGAAGATGAAGGAGCTAAGAAATGTAATGCTGTGGACAGGGGCAGCAGCTTAATGCAACACATGCCAACCTAAATAAGTTAATATCAGTTTAATTGACACTATATATAGATTATTTTTACTGCTTTATGATGCTCAGCCAGACCTGTTTAAGTTAACAAGGGGGAAACGTTTTATACCCTTGTCAGAGCCACCAGACTCCATTCACAAAAACACAAATTTTACCTCACAGAATACCAGAGTTGCTGCTCCACCGCTGCCTCGAATGGTTTGTTTATTTGAGTCATTGTGTGACTTTAGTGTTTTAAATGGTTAATTTGGTTTCACCAAAATCACACAATGACACAAACAAACTAACCAATCGGGGCAAAAGTCAACCAGCAATCCCTGTGTTCTGCAAGGTAAAATTTGTGTTTTTGCCAATGGAGTCTGGTAGTCTTTAAGATAAAACTGATGGATATAACAGTTTTAGTTCTCTGTTGAAAATAGCTGTCTAACCCAATGTTTTAACAGTCAGAGCTGCCAGACTCCATTCACAAAAACACACATTTTACCTCACAGAATACCAGAGTTGCTGTTCAACCGCTGCCTCGATGGGTTTGTTTGTTTGAGTCATTGTTTGACTTTGTGTTAGTTTGGATTCTTCAAAGTCCCACAATGACACAAACAAACTAACCAATCGAGGCAGTAGTAAACAAGCAGCCCCTGTGTTCTGCTTGGTAAAATTAGTGTTTTTGTCAATGGAGTCTGGTGGCTTTGAAGAGAGGAGAGATGGATATTACAGCTTTAGGTTTGGTAAAAATATTATAAATATAGCATTGCAGGTTATTAGATTATACGCAGACTATGCCTCAATTCAGGAACCTGAACTCCCGTAACCGCCATAAAATGATCCTGTCTCGTTATCGTAAAATCTTAATAAATGTCACTGTAATGTGAGATTGACTGTAGCTGCCGGCTTGTAGCTTCAGTTCCCCCTCGGAGGAAAGCGACGCGGGCCGGCTCACCTTTGAGCTGTTGGCTCAGCAGCTCCCTCTCCTGGTTGAACTGAGACTGCAGCTGCTGGAGGGCTGACTGCGACTGTGACAGCTGCAGCTCCAGGGACTGTTTCAACAGAGAGATCTGGACAGAGAGACGAGGAAAAAAAAGCAGATAATAAAAATAAAATAAAATGTGTCCTTTGGAAATAAACATTAAAACAATAATTTCCTGTTTCTGTGCAGCAACACCACATTCAATTTGTTTTTTACAGTTGTTTAATAAATATTAACTCCAGGAAACGAACAACATGCTCAACTTGCTGCACACATTTAATTAGGTCAACATGAAAAAGCATCTTTCTTTGTGTTTCCTCCTGCGCCCGTCTCAAATCCTCCCATAAAAATGTTTTTCTACAGATTGTTTTGACTTCAGTTTGACAGCCACTCACTGCTGGTGGTATCAACACTTGGATATAAGCCAAACGCTCAGAGCTGTAGATGGAGATTTCGCCCTCGTCTAAATGAGCCGACAGCTTGTCAAACATCGAGCGAACCAAATAACATAAAGCCAACTAGAGTAAGCCTCATCACGCCACAGAAAACTGTTTTGTTTTGAGGGAGATAGCAGAACTATTAGAGGCCACGCTGACGGCTCTGGCCCTCCACACGCCACTCTTCCTCAAGCTGCGGCGGCTAAATCCCCGGCAGGATTTAGTGCTGTAGGAGAACTACATTAGTGACTGCAAGGTAAGATGGGTTTAACATGAGCGGATGAGGAGCCGGGCTGGATGGAGTTTGTACCTTTTGACCTTTACAGTCCGTCCTTTTTATGTCCGCTGTGAATAACTTAAAAGAAAAATAAAACACCTTAAACGAGCTGCAGTGCGCGTGTCTGACCTTTGATGTCGTAATCAAACACACAAACAGCAGCCCGAGGCTACGACCTCGCAATGGAAATATCTTAATGAAAAAGAAGTCATTATAGATAAGGACGGCACATCCACACACACACACAAAAGACACGTTAATACATCCACTAAATAATTCTTCTCCACTTAAACTGCACGTGTTGACTATTTAGTGTGGTTGGAGTTTAAGATTAATAAAAAATGTTTTTTTCTTCTTACAGACGTGTGTGAGATGAAAATGGGGTGTGTGGTATAAAATCAAACACACACACACAATCAATTATTCAATGATTCTCTGAGGCACACACACTTGTATATACACTATACACAACACACACACACACACACACACACACACACACACAGTGTGTAAGCTCCTTAGGTATTTCTGGTCTGTGACATTGTTTGATGTTTATTTTCAGACATTCTGCATGATCAGTTTAAATGCAGCGTTTTGTGCTGCGATTCATATTTTTTATACAGTTCGCAAAACAAATGACGCACATTCGGATTCAGAGCGCTTCATGGAAATCATTTTTCTAGTCTAATTATTAAAACAACATAAAAGAGATCATTCATCCCTCCTTTTCCAAACTGTCATGGAGCTGTGATTATTAGTCGCAGATTTCTCTTCCAATTACTGCAACTATTCTGATAATTGACTGATCATTTCACTATGTGCACGCTTTAAAAACTCCCACCCAAATATTGACTTAACCAGGATATTGAATACAGCAGGAACAGTCTGGAGTGTGTTAATTAAAATATAGTTTTTTTTTAATTCCTAGAGATGCAGAAGCATTTTTAATTTAAAAAAAACAACAAACATTTATGAGAATTTTCTGATTTTCTTTGTTTTACGTGATTGTAAATGAATGATTTTTGGGGCATTTCTTTAAAGAAGTGATTAATTGGATTTATAGCTACACGTGGTGGACCCAACTCCAAAAAAGGACGCATCTAACTAATCCGTGTGATTTCTTTGATATAAATAATAAAATTTAGCTAAAACTACGATTTAATTTCTCATGTGACTTTGTGTAAAACCACAAACAAGAAGATTTCCAACAAAGTCAGGCCGTTTGGCCGCGAGCTGCTTTTCTTGAGGACGTCTGAAAAGTCGCCAAGCTCCGGCTTGTCAGAAAATGTTTATCTGAGGCCACCGGCGTCTTGGCAAAATCAGGACGAGCCTCTTTCAGGTTTGGGTTGTGACTCAGCTGAGCTCTGAATTCCCCCGCAGGCGGCGCGCTCGGCACGGACGGGGACACGAGTATAAGTAGACAAGCGTCTGAGCTTCAGACTCAAATGGATCTCTGCTAATTTCCACCTTCGAGAAACTATCCAGAACTGGAGCTGTGAGGAGTTTCATGACGCATGAACGCACTCTTCAGATCTTCTCCTCTAGTGTGTGTGTGTGTGTGTATAAAGTGCCAATGCATGTGTATGTA
>CAFUXE010000054.1:563581-590227 GCA_903364295.1 Serranus cabrilla | reverse complement strand
AATCCCTTTCAGGCCGATTTATTGTTGTGGGAATTATGTGAATTTTGAAGCAGGTGATTCGGTTGTTTTTGGCATCGCTGTGAATCACACGCAGAGGCAGCAGAGCCTGGAGAGTGTGTGTGTGTGTGTGTGTGTGAGACGGAGCTGTATCTCTCCTCGGACAGACACTGTTTGTGCTGCAGGCCTCAATGTCGAGCGGAGCTGTCAATCTAACTGGGCGGAGGGGTGAGGGTCAGGGAAACCCTCCGAACCCGCAGTTTGGGGAGAAAGAAGACGCCAAAATTGCACCATTAATCACATCCAGAAACTGTAGAAACTGAATTTTTTTTGGTCAGATTTTCAGATTTTTGACAGACCTGGAACTAATTATGTGTCATGAACGCGACAGTCGGGAAAAATATCCAAATCTAGGCTTAATATTTCATTAAAATCACTTTATTACTTCACCCCACGGAGCAGTGTCTGTCTGTCTGTCTGTCTGTCTGTCTGTCCGCTGCATGTACATCCTCTGGTTTTAATTTAAAATTCCACCAAAAAAGAGCATTTGCACTAATCTGCTTCAGTAAAAACACATTCGATTTTTGGTGAAACTTTGACTGAACTGCAGCTGTTTACACAGAGCTGAGAGGAGAGGACAAGAGAGGTTGTAAAGATGAAAGTAGTTCAATACGCATCATGTGAATATTTTTAAAACATTCGTTATAGTTTCTTGCACATGGAAAAATGTTGTATATGTCGACTTTTTTTTCAGATTCGTCTTAAATAAATGATCAAAGAAACTGAACTTATCTTTTTTTTTAATGATATGTCGCTTTATAACTGTGTTATTCTGCACTTCTGGCCATTCTTGCCTTGACTCCATAGAGTTGCAGGACTTATTATTATATACTGCAGTGAAAAAACAAGGTCAGGTTTAAGAATATATTTCCTACAGAAAACAGAAGTTCAGCAGTAAACACTAACTAATGATGAGTGTTTCACTGCAACACTGATGAAGACGATCTGTGCTGATACTTTCTGTGCACCTGCCAGCACCAGGTGTGTGACGGGGCTAACGGAGCACACACAGCAGGCTGTGTGATGTGCATGTGGCGCTCCTTATGTCTCGGCTTTCGGAGCTTTACAGAAACAAATCTGCTCCGTGCAGATTGTGTGGAAAATTAAAAACATAAAAATAGAATGTGAGTGCGTTTATAAAGCTCCTCATAACACAATCCAGATAAGATCTGATGGATAAAAATCTGTATTTTTAAACCAGGACAAACAAAACGTCCCGTGGAGCTCCTGATTTTTAATTACAGCGCAGGTACGATGTGACGGAGACTTAAGTTTAAAAGACTGCAAGGAATGCAATGTGAAGAGGGGAACTTTGTAAATGAATGCTTTCTTTCTGATCTCACTTCATGCCCAACTGCGCCACAGGTGCACAAAAGGAGCCTGCACACAAAATGACCCACAGTGCATCAGAGCAGAGAGCAGGGTGCACCTGACTGCGACGTGATCAACGTGTGAGATGTGGCAGACGTGCAAAATCAGCACACGAACTCCCCTTATAACTCCGCCTTATAATTAACATTCAGCAGGAACAGAGATAAAGCCTGATTTGCATAAAGATTCCATAGATGGAAACAACAAGAGGGGACTTTAAAGTTTTACATTCACCAGGATAAAAAAGCTCTATTTGGTTTCACGTAACTGAGGCAAAAGGAGAAAAACCACCTTTACACAAAATAGCTGACAGAAAATAACATGACTCAGACCTGCTAGTGGACATCTGTAGTTACAGTAGAATAATAGTAATGAACACTAACTGTAATCAAACTGTCATTTAGTTAATCTTACTACTACCGACAGTTTATTTTATTGAAAATATCATTTTTTCTTACTGCGCCTCACAGTGTTATACATTTTCCATTATTAAAAAATGTTAACAAAGGCAATTATTTAAAGTTAAAGCCTGGAGTTTTCACCTTTCAGGGGGTTTTTATTTTATATTTCTGTGCTCTACAGAGGCTGAGAAATTTGATCATATTTTTAATGTTCTCAGATTTTTCTTTAAAATCTTATTGAGTTTTAGGGCAAAGGCAATGATTCACATTTAAAGCCAAGTTTTTAAATGTTTTTATTTCATGTCTCTATGTGCTACAGAGGCGGATAAATTAATTATTTAGGAAACATTGACGTTCTGTGCAGTTTTTCAGAAAACCCTCAGGTTTTGGGAGGTTGTTTTGAGGGTTTAGAGTGTGTTTTTTGAGGCGGTGTTAACTTGCATGTGCAACTTTATGTCCGTATCTGCACAAACGCCGCGTGCTTCCCACCTTGAGGTGCTCAGTCCAGGTGTGTTACCTGTTCCAGCAGGTCTTCCACCTTCCTCTGCCAGCCCTCTCTTGCCGCCATCATCTCCAGCTCCTTCTGCTGGGAGAGCTGAGTCATCGCCGACTGTTTGTCCGCTTCGTACTCCTCCGTCAGCTCCTCCTTCAGCAAACGCACCTCCTCCCTGCAGGAAGAGGCGGCCACAAGTTGGTGAAATTATATTTCAACATCTGTAAATAATGTATGCCTTCCGATTGTGCTCGCTCTTATTAATATCCATGAGCGCGTTGGCACAACAAGTGGTGGTAATAAGCAGTGTGGTGAAGCAGAGGGGGCGGGAGACGACAGAGACGGATGAGGAGACAAATGGGAGAAAGAAAACACGAGGAAGTGACACTGACAGGCTGTCAGAGAGTGTAACACATATGAGACTGTTTTTACCGCAGTGCATCTCTCCATTTCTGATCCAAGTCATCTGCCATCTTGTCCATCTTCTGCTTCTCTTCTGTTCGGATGGACATCACTCGGGCGTCATGCTGCTGTCTCTGAGTCTCAATTTCCTCCTGCAAACACAAAGAGGGGCACAGATTTGAACAGTAATACTCGGATAGATTGTCTTTTTTTGCTTTGTCATCCTGCCTGCCTGGTGTTTCGGTCTATTTTGACAGAAATTCCTCCAAAAAATCAGGTTGATGAATGTTGTTTTGGTGGTCTGTGATCAGGAACACCATCTGGAATTTATATTGCGAATTTATATTATTGCGTCAGTGACCCTATTGCCTTCACTAACTGCTGCCATCTAGTGGATGAAATATTTCAATGCCAGTGTGCTCCCAAAATACATGCTTTCAATATAATCCTTCAAATGTGCAGTTTGGTTTTGTGTAAGTGACCCTATTGCCTTGGTGGAGGTCTGCGCTCTCCGAGTGCTTTTCTAGTTATTATTATTATTATTAAACAGTCCCAATCCCCATTAGATATGGACATAAAGCAGTGAATTAAGAGCAGTGAAATATCATGAGATAAGAGTGTTAAAAACTATTTTATACATCAATAAACACTTTGAATTGGATTAACAATAACTGACACTGTGTGTTTAAAATAACAGGTATTTACTCCAGTAAAGTGTGATTTGGTGAAGAGTGCTGAATCATTGACAATAACAATGTGAAGCCACTGAAAGTCAGAAAATCTCCTCAAATTGCTACCCCTGACCAGATGCAGCATTTCAATAGCTGAACATTGTGTGAGTCATAATGCCCACCTCCACATCTATTTATACCGTCACAGCTACGGGGCTTTTACAACGCGCCGGTTCCCAGGCAGGAACTAACTTCAGCGGGTCGGCCGTTTCCTGCTGCCGAAGACGCTCCGGGGTTTATCTGCTGATGAGTTCATTAAAGGACCGAAAAGCTTCAGTGTTCAGCTGCCAGTTGAAGCGCTTGAGTGGTTAAATCCAGCATCAAATGTTTGGGATCCCAGAAATTATGTTTCAGAAGATATTTTCCATTTCAGTGAACCTCAATATGTGGAGGAAATAAATCATTTGGGGGCCTCTGGGAGAGACGGAGCGGGGAATCCCATTTGGGGTCATTCTTCAGTGTTTAATGCTGTTTTAGGGCTGTGAACAAGTTATCTGGGGTTTGGATATTTACAGTGAGGGAGATGATTCAGGAAGCCAAAAGGAAAAGAATAAGGAAAAATATTGTATAAAAAAAAGAAAGAAAATAAAAAGACATAAAAAGAATAAATACAGGTACATTTATAAAATATAAATAAATAAATTATACAGAAAAATAGGAAGTTACGTAAGTGAAAATATATATTTTAAAAAAAAAGTAATAGGAAAAACAAATATAATAGATGAATACATGCCCAGAGAAAAGGGAAAATAATACAGAAAAATTAAAGAATAAAAATAAACAATATTATATATAAAAAATAATAAATGTAAATTAAGAAAATATACTGACAAAATGCTAGTTATGTGGAAAACATATATCTATATTTAAATAATAATCTAAATGCTTCCAATAATCCATTCTTTTGTCATTATACTTCCACGTTTTTATTCACTCTAGTAAGTAAGTAAGTAAGTAAGTAAGCGAGTGACATGATTCAGTTTTTAAATAGTTTAATAAATAAATATATTTAAAAAAATTAAAGGAATAAAAATACATGGCAAAAAATATATATATATATAAATACATATACAGTACATATATAATATTAAAATATATTTTTAATGTGAATATAAGTTATTTGAAAAAAATATATCAAATAAAAAGAAAATGTTCCCAATAATTCCTATTTATTTTGTAATCAATTCCACATTTCTATTTACTCTATTTTTTTAATCAATTTCTCTTTATTTTCCCAGATTTATTTTCTTATTTTTCTTAAGTTTTTTTGTACAGTTTTTTTTATTTTTCCCTGTGCCTCCATAGGGCTGAATCCCTCAGATGAAACGGTCTCATTATCATCAGAGTCAGAACATAACAAGCACTCAGAGGAGGTGAGTCACATTTCACTGTAACTGAACGCTGCAATTTCACCATAATAATTCAGATTATTCCTTTGTGCCGGGACATGTGTCGTGATTGAGTCACATCAGCACCAAATTATATTTCTGAAGGCAGAAAACCTGCAGGGCGACAAAAAACCCGACATGTTCAGAAACAGCCTGCGGCGCCTTGAGCGAAGTATTATTAAATATGCCAATATCACATTTTCAGTAGGAAGATATTATGAAAATAGCATTTTTTTTCTTGTTGCTGGTCAAGATGGAGCATCTTTTAACTATTTATAATCTTATTAGTTATAATTAATTATAAACAGGAAGGTAGTCTGTTCAGTGGTTTTAAACCTAGGGGTCCGGCTCCTTAAAAGGGTCACAAGATAAATCTGAGCGGTCATGAGATCAATAAAAAATCAAGGATAAAAAAACGAATTCTGCTAAATCAATTAATATTTAAGACTTCTGTCTAATCTTTGCATTTTAATAATAATAAGCATATTTATAAAAAGAAGGAGGGTGGGCCAATGGACAGTTAACCATACAGTTTCTACCCTGTTTGCCTCTTTACACCATTGAATTTTTTTATTTTCTTTCTAAATTCTGGGACTAAGTTAGTTAAACTTATAGTTATGTCACAGTCTGTGTGGCTGAAAAATGGTGAATAAATGTAAATAATAATAAATAAATGAAAACCGTTCTATGTAGCTGTGCATACCAAAACTGAAAGTATTTTATCTGTAGTCTTTACTCTAAATGTAATTATTCCATGATTATGTTTTCTGTTGTTATGTGGTGATTTTAATCTGCCTTTTTGTAATTTTCCTGACTTCACTGTAAAGCACTTTGAATTGCCTTGTGTATGAATTGTGCTCTAGCAGCTGAAAAGTGGCCTGTGATTGTATCAATTATTGTATTTATTTGTATCTATAAATTAACCTAACAATCATTGCAGAATTATCTTATTAGCACAAAATAAATGCACACAAAATGTTTAGTTAATTTGAACACTTTCATACTTTAAACTGACAAAAGTGAGTTTTTGGATTCACTGTCCTTTTATAAAAGTAATAAGCTACTCGTGTGCAGCAGAGCTCCGCTGGCTCAGTGTCCTGTGTGCTGCTGCCTTTCTTAACAGTCCAAATCTGTCTTTTTATAGAGCTCGGGCTCTGGTGGGAAAGCAAAGAGCACCACTCGGCAATTTCATCTAATTATCACAGCTCATTCAGTCTCCGTCCTCCGTCTCTTTTATCATCTCTCCCTCTGTCCTGTTTTCTGTATTCACTGACTTTATGTGTGAGTTTCCAGCAGCTGGGACTTTTTCACTTATTCACCGTTTAACTTCATCGTCGAGCCTGTTGGAGTCGATGTTACGTTAGTCAAACACTTTCTCTTCATCCTCTTATTTTTGCAATAATTCAGTTTTCTCAACAACTACCAACTAAACCCTAAATTAATCACATTTCTTATAATAATATTAATAAAACAGAAACAGCCTCTCTCTCTCTCTCTCTCTCTCTCACACACACACACACAGCAGGGTTCTTTTCAAATGCAAGACCACTCAACTCAAAATAGCCTCACCATCATTATCTCACAGCTGGCCTTCAGTACGCCACTTATTTCTCAGTTAAATCTTATTTCCTGCTTACAAAATGTTCTTCCTCTCTCCCGTCTCTCCATCCTTCCTTCCTTTCTCACCCTCTTTCTTTCCGCTGAACTTTGGAGGAACTTACACTTTGATTTAATGAATTTGTTTGACTGGGACGCTCAGTTACCGCCTGATCGACGTATTGATTTCCTGTCAGATCGCTGACTGACAGTTTGACTGTCTGAGGACTAAACAGCTGATTGGCTGCACTGACATATGAAGTGTCTTTTCTTTTTCCTTTTCAAGGACACTTAAAAACTTCAAACAACAACAACAAAATGTGTTTATGTTAACCACAGATCTTATTTCAAGCATCTAACCAAAAACCCATTAAAAATCCTCACTGAGTTTGAAAGGAAAAACCCCAGGGTGCTAACATGCTAACTTACTTCCTGGTTTCAAGCCCAAGGCGCAACATTATGGTGAAGTATTACATGTTAAAATCACATTAACCTTGCACAGTTCTGAGTGTACAGGGCTCAATCTTGTCTCTTTATACAACAAACCAGGTGAATAAGGAGCAAAACAGTCCGGGGATGTGAGGAATAAATGTCACGAAAATGTATTTACACGGTCAGTGATGTGATTCTGAGATTGTTGTAACAGTTGTTCAATAAAAGGTTGAATAGTTTTGCAGACAGAGGACAAATTATCTGGATCACATTGACCCAGAGCAGCATAACAATCAGCCACTGTGAGAGATTTTATTAAGTTTTCTTTTATTAAACGGCTCTGAGTGAATTTAAGTTCCCTTTGATAAACAGTTATGCAGTTTTTATATCTAGGGCTTTTATTGTGAAAGGTAGGAGTGGATCTGATAAATAATAAAGTCTTTTTTTCTGTTTGTGTAAGTGTGTATTTTTCTGATAAGTTTGGTTTTAATAAGATATTTTAAGTAATAAAAGGTGTTATAATGATTATTATAATTGGGGGTGAATAAGCAACATCTGTATTCAGGAGGCTTTGGCCTCGTTTTTGTACAGTCAGACTAAGTGGAGACGCGTCGTCCATTTTTATGCACTGGATGGTGTTTCAGCTGAACATGCAAAAATGTGAATTTGTCTTCAGGCGAGCGCACAATTCAACTTATATGGAGAATAAAGTTTCCAGTAATAAATAAATAATGGATGAAACTTTCCTCGGGGTAAAAGGATGTTCATATTTTCTCCTATAATTAGTGATATATGGTGTAGTTATGTATCAGGAGTTCATCTTACCTGCAGGTCGGTCAGCAGGTTGCTGGTCTCTCGGACTCGGGCTCTGGTAGCATCCAGCTCTATCTTGAGTTTCTCCTGAGTTTCCCTCAGACAGTTGATCTGCGTCTGAGCTGAGCCCATGTTCTGCTCCCCCTCCCTCACCAGCTCCTGGAGGTGGGACACCTGAGGAGAGCAGGAAGATAAGGGTTACCACATCATCACCACATCATCACCATCAGAAGATCTGTCACTTTAACCGACTGTCATACCTCCTGATTGGCCATGTTGAGCTTGGCCGACAGCTCCTCTTTCAAGTTGTCGAGCTGCTGCTGGAGGCGGTCTCGCTGCTCCTCCAGCGACAGACGCTTGATCTCAAACTCCTGACTCAATTTCTGGAAAAGGACGAGGAAACAAGGAAAGGAAACAGGACAACATGATTAAGATGTATTCCAATATCTTGGACAATTTCTAATACTTAAAAAGACAAACTCTCAGTGCTCATGTTCCTTATTTCGCAGCATTCCTACTGAAAGTATAATCTCTGAAAAAGGAGGGGAGTTAAGAAGCCACTGTAAATCCCATTCACGCTGTAATGTGGAGTTGTGGCAGTTGTTGAGTGTGAAGCACGGCGGCTGAATGAAGGAGGGACACGTGAGGTGTCATTTTAAACTTAAAAGGCCATCTCATCCAACCAGCCGACCAGCCAACCGACCGGTTTCTCTAATCCTCCAAACCACAGCACCAAATCCTTTCTGGGCCACTCTGAATCTCTCTTATGAAATGCTCTTTTCTCTCTTTCTCCTTCTTGGTTTGCTTTAGTTATTAATTCTAAGCAATGCTATGCTTTATGAAATACAGGCATTACTGTGTGTTATTTGTATTGCAGCAGCTGTTTGGTAGTAACACCACACTGCTGGATAAACAGCTCCACAATATCCTGAGAGACAGATTCCTGCTGGTCAAATCGAGTTCAAACACGTTAAAATTTTTCAGATGTTTCCCGAACTAATTGCATTTCATAAATGCACGTCATTTATTACCCCCTGAAGGAAAACTGTGATGATTATGCAACCTTAGATTAATGCTGGTAGAGCTGCTTAACATGAGAGACAGTGGAAATGTGTGTTTTATTATATTTGCAGGAAATGCTGCAAACTAATGATTTAGATATAACTGTGCATTGATTTATCAGCTTTTTTATTTATTAAATGAGCCAAAAAGTAGCATTACAAACTGTTTTTTTTACAGTTTCATGATTATATTTACACAAAAATTGCCATATCATAGCACATGTATTATAATATCAGCATATAAAGCTGCATAAATACAATAATAGGTGGTTAAATCCATGTTTCCAGCATTGGTTGAGTGTAAAATACAATAATTATTCACTATTTGAGTTGTCTGATGGTTTGAAACATGCAAATCGGAGAATCTTTCCAACCTTTACCTTCATTCCAACGTGAGAGAATTTTAAAGCAAAAACTCATCTAATCTTATCCCTTTAATGTCCTTTGTATTTACAGGTAATGCTGTAAATTAATGATCTAATGGATTTACCTGATTTAGGTGTAACTGTACTTTGATTTATCAGATTATTTATTTATCAAATGAGCCAAAAAGTAGCATTACAAGCTGTTTTTTTTTACAGTTTCATGATTATATTTACACAAAATTTGCCATATACAATAATAAATACAATAATAGGTGGTTTAATCCATGTTTCCAGCATTGGTTGAGTGAAAACACAATCACTATCCACCACTTTAAGTTGCAACTATGAGAATCTTCCCAACCTTCATTCCCATCCGACGTGAGAGAATTTTAAAGCAGCCACCCATCTTATCTCATCCACATGGAGCCAACCAGTAATCCTTTTTCTTTAACCCAATTACAGCATATGTGCATGTATCATGCTGCTGCCAGCCTTACACGAGGTTAAAGGTTCAACTGATTCAGCTATAGAAGCACAGAAATGACTAATCAACCAAAGCTAATTACAGAAACATACAAAAAGACAACATTAAACCGTAATAAAAACTGGGGCATGCAAAACTAGATTGAAATTATATTAAAATTAGACTTTGGTCGTGTCCCCTGTGGGATAATAGAGAGAATGCAGTTTAATGTGAGTGACAGCTGGTCTTAATTAAAGCTGCAACCACTAGTCGATAAATAGAAAATTAATCAGCAGCTATTTTGATATTCAATTAATCCTTTTAAGTGCGAATATTTGACAGCTCCGGCTTCTCAAATGTAACAATCTGAAAATGCAAAATACTCGCCTGCTGAGATTTTGCATCCAATCTATTCCCGCCAGCAGCCACGTTCATTTGCAACAGTTGAAGCACTTGTTCGATAAAAGGTTGGAATAGATTTGTGCAGGCAGAGGATCAACCACAGGGGTCATATCGACGCTACTGTAGGATATTTTATTGAGTTTCCTTTTAGTGGAAAGCTCTGAGTTCTCTCTGGTAAACACAGGGCTTATGTCAAGGGCTTTTATTGTGAAAGGTTAGAGAGAGGGTCTGGTATGTTCATATATTGTATAAGGACGTGGATGAAGCCACCGTGACGTCACCCACTGGTTTGTGAACTGCTGTTTTGAAGCCGTGTATTTCAAAATAAACACTAGACTCCTCAGTGTTTTTATTTAAATACAACTGAACACAGAACATGCCGTTTTTACGTTTTTTTTTAGTTATTTGATGAACAAAAAACACATCATGAAAAGGTTTAAACTTTAAACATACTGTTCTATTTTACTCTAAATGGGACCATAATTTAAAATAAACATCATGCTGCATTGAAGAAGACTTTAAACCTTCAACTGAGACCATAAACTCATTATAAAAATGTTTACTGAGGTAATAAATCAAATGAGAAGCATTGGTTGATGCCTGGACACAAGAACTGGGTTTAAAATGGATTCATAGATTAAAAATCGATATTAAATAAAATTTTGCATGATCGATTCATACATTTTGAGGTCGATATGGCCTCTTAAAATCTCTTGCATGTACACGAAAAGTTATAACTAAAATAAAATACTAATACTGCAAATAATCGGATTCAATTGTGAGCTTGTGGATCTGAACTGGATCAATAAAAAAATGATCTGTGGCGAAACCCTGCTCTACTACATATGAAAGCTCATAAAAATGTTTCTTGTTGCTACAAAAAAAAACAAATGTTTTGCTTTTTACCCACACAATAGTCGAACTGTATGTAAAAGCACAAAAACAGAAAAAATATTATATGTACCAATTAAATTTGTTTAAAAAAAAGTTCCCTGGTGAGCAATTTATTGACATTACTGTTGTTTTGAGGAAATTTCAAATTAAATTTCACTATTTTCTGATGTTTTATAGACCAAATGATTAAATAGGGTAATAATCGAATTAGGTAAATTAAACAATAATGAAAATTAAGATTAATTGCCGCCGTAGTCTTAACCTGCTGCTGTGTTCGATTAGACAATCCATACTGCTGACACAGATGTCAACATCCAGCAAGTGTGCTATAGTTTCCTCCATCTAAATCAATTAATTAATTAACATCTACAGAAGAGCAGCGAGCAGCAGGGAGATTAAACATATGATTGGGAAGCCTTTGTTCTGCTGCCGTCTCATCTGGAAACATGAATTAATACAGCACGAGCGATTTGTAGAATTAGTCTTTTTATTGCTTTGGTTTAGAAACTCGTTAATATCTCGCTGACGGACAAAAAAAGTTAAAAAGATGCTCTGTCTCCTCTGTCCATCTGTCTCTGTCTCACCCTCTCTGTCTCCCTGCGTCGTCTCTAATTTCGCTTTAAATAAAAACAGACATTAATCTAAAGATGACGAGGCGCAGCGCCGCTCAGGCTTACATAATATTTCCTTTTTCATCATTCCTCTCTCCGTCCGTCCTCGCCATCGCTCTTTCTTTCAGGGAATCTATAAACACACACCCACATGCTCACACACCGCTCTCCCTTGGCTTGGAGGCAGGATTTAATGTCAATGAAAATCAACCAATTAGCAGTCAGCTTCAAACAGCATTGGAAGCATGAGCTTAAGAGGAAGAAAAAAGAAAAAAAAAGAAACGTTATGAAAGAGGAGAGATATAGGAAGAGACAGTGGGAGAACATTGAGTTCAAAATTATTAAAACTCAAAAAGTGTGTAATCATTTCAGAGGCAGAAAATAAGCTGTAATGTTAAAGGAATGGTCTTTTTGAGGCACAATGCTGCGAGTTAGTCTCTGGCAGTGATATATCATGCTGCCTTCATGCCTCTGAGCTAATTCACTTTGACTGGATGTCAACAAGCTCCAGTATGAATGGGATTCTTAATGTTCGCTGAATGCAGGTGGAGCCATGTGAGCGTGAAGAAATTGGGTGTAATGTGCTGTAAGGGCTGCGAGCGCTCCTCTCCTTCTACCACTGCAGGAGGAAATAATAATATCGCTGGCCAACCAGAAACAAAAAACACTCTTTGGTCTCGTCGTCATGTGGCTGGATGACTCTGGTGATGTCATCCTGCATCATCAGCCCAACATGAACCCACGTGGGGGAGTTTTTCTTCTTGTGACTGACAACCATGCAGCAACTACAAGGAGCTCATTATTAAACACTTTAATACTGATGCCTCGATATGACCTACATACACCACGGCCACTTCATTAGGTACACCAGCACCAGGAGGGTGAACTTGAGTGCATTATATTGAAAGGTGTTGCTAATATTCTCTGCATGTAAATTGGATGGCCAAAATATTAGAAACACCTCTAAATATAAGTGACTCCAGTTCAAAACTACAACCTCTATAATGAAGATATACTAAATTAGCAACTCTCTGAAAGGCATTATTGTAATGGGCGGCATTATAAAATTTACAGGATGTAAACTTTTTGTAGGATGAGCAGAAAAACAACACCAGTGCTAACCTGAGCTGACATTACACCAGACAACAGAAAACTCCTCCCTGCACTGCTTCACTCTTAGCAGTTTTGTAGTTTGTTGCTCTTTTGGGTTCAGTTTGACTCCTACATTCCTGTTCTGGCAGCACTTTGATCAGTGATCACGGCTCGACTGGTCACAGCTCCACGGCAGTAAATACAAACTACTAACAAACAGCACAGCCCTCCTCGCTGCTTACAACCATTTGTTGTCGGTAATGTAATACTGGTGTGGTAAATGAATCAGAGTAAATTAATTTAAAGTGTAATTTGATCAGTTGTTGTTGCTTCTTTGGCAAGAAGGTTATTTGTATTCTCTCCGTGTAGCCCCTTTGAACTCGGAGACAGAGAGGAGAGAGGATGAGGGGAAGGGAAGAAAGATGTGACAGAATAAAAGCCGCAGAGGGAAACACAGAGGGGATTGATGTTGTGTTCACGTCTTAGTCTTAATGTTGACCTAATTAAACGTGTGCAATCAGTTGAGGGAGCTGCTCGTTTCTCAGGGATACATATTTCTTAAACGACGGAGGCCGTTTGCTCCGAGCAGGAAAATTAATTGCTGATTGTGCTGCAGTGAAAACAGAGATACAAAACCCTGAGAGCAACACTCAAGAGTTGGATTTAATTACTGTTTTTATGGGGAATTGCTAACTTCAGCTGCATGTTTTACCACTGTGGGGTCAAAATATGAGGTTAATCAGGATGCATACTTTCATAAAGGAGTAAACAAACATAAACAATCTCAGGAACAGTTTTTCCTGCTTCATGTTCACATGTGTCCTCTTAAAATAGTCCAACCACAAGAGAGCAACTCCTGCTGAGCTTTTGATTTCTTTCTGCAAACACTGTCAGCGGGTTTGACAGCAACAATGTGTAAATAAAAGCTTCAGCCATATGGTTACAAAGAGAAACGCAGCTGCCGCAGTGAGAATAAATTACTCTGTCACTTCTGAAACATTTATTCAAACCAATCTGTAGATCTGATGTAAGCATGCATCATCTCAGACACAAGGGAAAATGTTTTTCACTGTTATTCTTGCCTTACTGTTTAAAAAGTTTGACTTAAAAAGGATCAAAAGTGTATTTTCTTTTCTGATTCAATATCCTTCATACATAAGGAATGTTTAATTAAATGAACAATAAAAAATGCACTCCCAACAAGTTAAAGAACCAGGACATTAACTTGCTAACATATAATTAATATTCACATGCTAACATATAGCTAATATTAGCTTGCTGACATATGGCTAACTATAGCTTGCTAACATATAGCTAACGTTAGCTTGCTAACATATAGCTAATATTAGCTTGCTGACATAGAATGATAATATGCGACTTTCAAAACTAGGAACAGATGCAAGCCTTTTGTTTTGTTTGTTTATTTGAAGAGATTTTACTCATTTGTATTATTTATTTAGTTACTCTTAATTTTTTGTTATTTTGCTTTCAGGGGCAATGCAAAATATGTGTTGTTTTGCACAGTTTACTCTACATCAGAGAAATAAAAAGGGATTGTCTTTCATTTGATAGGAGAAAATATATTTTGTAGTTTTTTATATAGTTAGCATAGTTTGTGTTTTGCAGTTTCAAGCTCAGTTACTGAAGCAGCTAACTGAAGGTACGACTCCAGACAATCTCTCTGCCATCTGCCAGATGTGCTTGTGTTTGTGTATTTTAAAATATGGCGTATTGACATTCAAAGCCTAAAATCATTGATAGAAGAATATAGGTAGAATACATAAAAAGATTACATGCAATACGGCCATAGAACCAGCTAATAAAGATCCATTATAATAGATTATATAAAGTGAACTAGAGGTAACAGAGCAAAGCAAAGTGGGATAATAAGCGCTTCAAATGTTGTGTTTCTCTCTCACTCCTGTATTATAAAAGTGCAAAAACTCAAATAAAACCAAACATTGGACTCACTGTCATGAGGATTTTCTTCTCCTCCTCTTTCTCCTGCTGCGCCTCCTCCCTCATGGACAGGTGTTTTCCCTCCAGCTCCTCCAGCGCTCTGACCTGCGCCTCCTTGAAGCGATGCATCTCCTCCTCATAGTGCGCTCTCAGCCTGCAGAGCTCCTTCTCGTACCCCTGGTGCTCCTCACGCAGAGACTGAGGAGAAGAAAGGGAAGGATTTCTATGATTAATGACCCGTTCTCTCTCTCGCTCTCAGACTGCAATGGGATTTATGAAAGGTTAATAACACCTGTTCTAGTTTGAGCACTTGCTGTTTGTGCTGTTCATTCGAGGCTTGGCTCTGGTTCAGCAGAGCCTCCCTCTCCCCCTCCAGCCGGCCGATCTTCTCCTTCAGCCGGTTCTGCTCCTGGTCCAGGTTCCTGATGGTGGCCTCATGGGACATCTGGGTGGCCTGCAAGGAGCCAATCTGACCTGAAGAAATCACAACAAAACCCCCAGTGCGTCAAAAAGACCCGCAGTCAGCAACAGAAACACAATGAATCAAATCACCACCACAGGCAACCTTTAAAACTGATCTGAGCATTTGGCATTATTGTTCCTTTAGTGCTGAGGCAACAGTTTCATCCACATTAACTGCTGCTGGAGTTGTCGAACAGAAGGCGAGCTTTCAGTTAATCTCCACAAAAGTATCCGCTATTCAAAAGTTGCTGTGAGAAAGACGGGCCGATCAAAACACTGGTAGAGAGCTGGTGAAGTGGGAAGGGAAAGCAGTGTGGTGCATTTTTGAGTGAAAGTGAGTGGGCTGAAAGAGAGGAGACGCTCCATAAAGAGAAACAGTCACAAGAGAGTTTACATGACAAGTGTTCCTTCTCTTTTTGAATGGATTATAAAAGGTTTAATCCACAGCTTTAAACTTCTTCCCAAACAAATAAGTTTCCAGGAGGCTTTTTGGAGGCGGTTCTTATTCTGATCAAAAAAGGCTCCATGTAAGATCTTCAGGATGTGAATGTGTGTACAGAGACTTTCCAACAATATCTTTGTTCATTTTAACTACCAATGTAAACACTGTAAACCCATGTACCACATTTCACCACTAGGTGTCACACTTGACTCAACAGAAGCTCCCAAGTGGAACATAAAGAGACAGAGAGAGTCCATAAATGAGACTGTAGGGACTCCTTACCACATTTTAGACACATATAAATGATGTGAAACTAAAGTTAAGAAACTGTATCTATGCTTTCCTACAAGCCACCAAACTCCTTTAACAAAAATAGCAATTTTTGCGGATTTACAGATTCGCCGAAGCCGCACAGTAAAAGACAAACAAAAGAAAATACAGAACACAGCTTCAGTCTGCCAACAAAAAGAGCTGTCTGTCTGGCTGCAAGGCAAAGCAATGAAAATATTCTAAAATATGTTTCGTTACAGCCTAAACTGCCGGCTTACTGACCATTTACTGACTATGGATAAGTACCTCATACACTCAATCCCATGTCAAAAAATCGAAACTACTCTTTTAGTGTATGTGGCCCCTTGTGTAGATAGTTATATCTACATAAACAGAGTTCCTTGATACTCTCGGATGTACACAAGCAAAATCGAAAGTGAGTGAAAACTTTGTGCAAACACAAACAATCCGCCTTTTCTGTGCAGTTCAATTAAACAGCTACAGGGATTTACACGGGACTATTCTCTGAAATTGAGACTGTTTTACTGAATCTGACTAAAATGTTGCCATGACATCAATCATCTTAATGGGAGGAAATAAGAGAATAATCCCCTCGCTGATAAATAGCTGAATTTCCCTTTAACAGATGTGTAAACCATCTGTGTTCAGCACCGTATCAAACAGTAGTGAAGGACAACAGGTGGAGGAACATCTTACTGGCTTTATGGAGGATTTCCGTCGCCTGCTGCTGGACTCGTTCCCTGCTGCCCTCCAGTTCATACTCAGTGTCCTTCAGCTGCATCACCCAGATCTCTCCGTCCTGGATGGCCTCTTCCAGCTGTTTGTGCAGGTTCTGCAGCCAACACAGACACAGCGCTCACAATTACACCACAGCAAGCCAACATTCGGCATTTTAAAACACAGTCATATCTCTCCCACGGCAGCCTGAAGTCACATAAACCCATCCAACTATTCAGACTCTGCAGATTTGCCTGCAGGACCATCAGTGCACACCACATTAGATCTCCCACCACACTGGGATTCTTGAAAAACTGTTTTATCCCTGAGGCTTTCACGGTTGCCTTTGTTTTCTGCAACTGTTTTTCGTCTGATTCAGCCCACTTTCCTCCCCACATTTAACTAAAAAAAGACTATTTGTCCTTATTTGGAATACTGTAAATACAAGAAAAATGGGTATTTTGTATGTGCAAAAAAGACGTGCCTCGTGTCCATCTATACACACACACACACACACCTTAATGGTTCCCTCGGCGTTGGCCAGCGATGTCTGCAGTCTGTTGGTCTTGTCCCGGTTCTCTCTGGCCTCCTCCTGTGCTTTCTGAAGCTCGCTCCTCAGCTTGGACAGCGAGCGCTGCAGCGCCGCTTCCTGAGCCTGGAACTCTTTACGCAGCTCAACCTTTACACGGGCAGAGAATCACATCGATCACTCAGAGGCATGAAGACATTCCCGGCACCTGGCAGCTGGCTGGGAAAAAGCCCTGATAAATCCACTGGATGCTACCTGTCCATCACCAACCGGCAGACAGTTATCGGGGCGTTTAGCAGCTAAAGACATAGACAGTAATATATTTCCCTCAGGAGCTGTGAGGAACACAACAGAGCTTAAAGGAAATCTGGACTTACATCCATCAAATGGAGACAAATTGATTCTAAATGAATAATTATGTTGCTCTGTTTGTGAGACAATCACATGTGTTTTCAGCTTGTTCTGCTGTCAACCGTAAACAAACATCACCCAAATTAAAGCAGCTTTAAGGTCATCAAACTTCACTTGGATCTGCTGAATTAACTGGTGGTGGAAAAAGTATTCAAATACTTTACTTCCGTAAAAGTACGAATACCACACTGTGAAATTACTCAACTACAAGTAAAAGTCCTGCATTTAAGATTTAAAGTAAAAGTACAAAAGTATCAAAATGTACTAAAATATCAAAAGTAAAATTACTCGTTATGCAGAATGACCCAACTCAGATTGTTTGATATATTCTAAATATATTATTAAATTATTTGTATTGATGCATTCATAAAAGCAGTGTTTCAACTGTGGATAGATAGCGATCATTTTAAATACTTAATATACTGTTATAAGGTTTAATTTAAGACTAATACTTTAAATTTATTAAAATATTCGACCTGAAAAGTAACTAAGCTGGCGTCTTTTACTTTTACTCTATACTTTATTTATTGTATTTTCTTCCTGTCACTTTAATTCGCACTGGAGTCTCTGTAACAAAGCAATTTCTCCTTGGGGATTATTAAAGTATTTCTGATTCTGATCTTAATGAGAAAAAAGTACAACATTTGCCTCAAAATGTAGTGGAGTAGAAGTATAAAGTTCTTGATTAAATGAGCCATAAGCCTGTTTTTTTTACTGAATTATATAACTCCTGCTCCTCTATATAATCATGGCTAGAAGTAAGGAGAACTCAATAACACAGTTCTATGCTACACATACTGAAAGATTAACATCCTCTCCGCTGTGTGTAAACAGCCTGCAGTTCAGTCCGAATTTCACTGTATTTGTGTTGCGTGACCTTGTATCCCAGCTGAGTGATTCATGGTTGTACTGTTGCACTGAGAAACACTTTTTTTTTACAGGATCTGGTTGGTAAAAAAAACAGGTTATTTTTTTGGTTCAATATTAAAAAGATATGCAGATGAAAGAGTTTTGATAAAATATTACTTTTTTCAGCAGCTTTCCTGACGGGAATTTGTTTGTCATGCATGATGTGTTCGGCTGCTTCGGGACATTTTTTTAAAAGATCTTACAATAATTTTAGTGTTTACACTTTCTGGCTTTAATAAAATGGGTCATTTGGGCAATTTATTTACAGAAAATATGCCGCATCCATGTCATTTTGGATGTAAACTAACTAATTTTCCCCTGTTAACGTTGGTTTTACATCCTGCTTTGTATTTACTATGTTTAACAGAGAAAGTTTGGTATTTGAGGTGATTTTCTCGTTGTTTTACCTCGGTTCTTTTCCAGGCCAGCAGGTTCTCAGTGGTGAGCTGGTGTGTTCTCCTCATGGCCTCCAGCTCCCTCTCATAATACTCCTGAGCCTTGCCCATCTTGGCCTCGTACTCCTCCACCAGACGGACCTTATCCTTCGTTATCTCCTCCACCCGCTCCATCAAGGCCTCCACCTACACAGAGAGACGGATAAATGAAGAGCGAGTCTTTGCGTTCGGACTCCCACAGTACATTCAGAAATCACTGGGATGAAACCGCCAGCTGTAAATATATTGTGATTCTGTTGTTTTTAAAAGATTATTCTGTAGTTATATTGGATAGTTAGCAGTTGAGAGGAGAGGAAAAATGGGAATAAAACAAGGGGATGACATGCAACAAAGGTCCATGACCAGATTAGAACCACTGCAGGTTTATATTATACTCATCAGCCAACTTCAACAACAACCTATTTTTTGCCTTTTTTGATGCCAATAACACTAAATAAGCCTTCAAAACAGCAATTACCCCATCAAGTAACTTGCTGTGCAAACTCTCCACAGACGCCCAAAGATCACATGCTTCATGCCTTCCACCTAGCTCCCTCCCTCTCTCACTCGTAGCCCACCTCTTGTCTATGGAGCTCGGCCAGTTTCTCCTGGTCTTCGGTGGAGGAGGCGCTCTGGTTCTGCTGGTTGTTGAGGAGTTCCTCCACCTCCTGCCGGTGGGTGGCCCTCAGCTCCTCCAGCGCTCGCCGTTTCTCCACCTCAAACTGGGCCTGAGCCTGGCTGAACGACCGCAGCTTCTCCTCAAAATCCCGACGCATCTCCTCCACCTATTGAAACCACGAGACATTTTCTATTCTGTTTTTCATGTGTTACTCAAGTCTCCACCGGTGCCAAGCTAAATGCTCACTGCAGCTAGATATTCTGTTATTTCACTCAGCTTCTCCGACGTGTTGAATCGACAGAAACTTGTCCGTGTTTGCTGTTACATCGAAAGATCTGACAGACATGAGGTGGAGAAAATATACAAAAATGCAGTATGGGATGTTGTGTCATGTGATGGCAGCAGACTTGGTAAAGAGAGCCTCCGAGCTGGAGGTGGACAGTGTGAAGGCAGTGGCAGACAGGAAGACAACACCAGCGCTAACGAACACCAATCCCAACGAGGATGAACTGATGACGAACTGATTCAGCCACCAGCTCATCGCATCTAAATACACTTCGGATCATTTGTTCCCACTGCCATCAGACTCTGCAGAAGCAGGCGGAGATGAAACTGTGTCGTACGATGCTGTGATATGATGCATGACATGATATATTTGATCTTTTTACATACTTCATGGAGGAGATTGAACCTTGCAACTTTTAAATATGTTAAATTATGCCTCCGCCAACCAGCATCCAGAGTTGCAGTGTGTATATGTAAGCTGTAGGAAAAACATTTTAATTTTTTTTGTCTATTTAGTTGTATTATTTTTTTCTATTTATTTAAATTCATTTTTTATTCATTTTTCTTGTGTCTGTCTGTATATTAATAGTTATGCATCATCGTTGTCTCTTCAAAATCTACATAAAAAAATATTTAAGACATGTTCAAAGTGATACATTTCAGTGCAACAGCAGCAGCACTGGTAGTTAAAATAAAGCTATCTGTACTTTTTATTAACTTTTACTGATGAGCACAAAACAGCAAAACTTATATTGTAACTGAACAACTCACAGTTGCATATGGTAGATAATATGTATGTTTCATCAGCAATAAACAGTGTGAGTGAATCACGAAGCATCCATCTCCTTCCTCCAGAACATGTAATTTAACAGGCTGTAATTATATATGTGTGTGTGTGTGTGTGTGTGTGTGTGTGTGTGTGTAAGGTCTTACCTCTCTGCTCATAGAAACCACTCTCTGTGTGTGCTGGGCCTCCGTGCAGAGCTGCGAATCCTCCATTCTCTGTCTGTACATCTCGAACTCTGCTAAAGCCTGACAGCAACAAACACACAAACAAACTGCATTACTTTACTTTACAGAACAGCCGCCGCATCACAAATGCACAACTGCAATTTCATGCAACCATTGCCAAATGATATCACAAGATTATTAGATGCCACGCAGCTTAATTCAGATCTAATTAATTCTTTTCATTAGAGTCGGCTGCAGATGACGCAACATGACACGAAGATAATGACATAAGTAATAATTTGTCTGTAATTGGTGAATCAGCGAGGAGCCGTGCTGAGTGAAGCCCCCGTGGAGCCCGGCAGCAGTGAATGACCTGTCTCTTCATGTGTTCGTGGAGCTCGACAGATTCTTCCAGACTGGCCAGCCGCCGCCTCAGGTCCGCCTCGTCCACCATCTTACTCTTGTACTGCATGATCTTGTCTCTGGTTTCAGTCACAATGTGTTGAACCTGAGCGGCAGAAAAAAAGTAAAAAAAAAAACGTCTTAAAAGCTGCAGAAGTGATTCCGTCACAGTTTGGTCTCATAAGGGGCAAATTCACAAAGAATGCAACCACAATCTTGAGCACCTATTTATTAAAAATAATGTGCTAATGCTGCACAAGGCACACCTGAGGGTCTCCATTGATTATTTGAATCTTATTTAATGTTCTGTGTTCTTCTACACTTCCAAAAGATAACACACGCGCACACACACACAGTCCACGCTCACACAGTGAGCGTTTGTGAGCACATCAGCTGTGGACATAAAGAGAGTCAGAGCAAGAAATCTATTTGTATATTAAACTTGTACATTTCTCGTGTTTTAAAAATGACACATAGAGGAGTGTCCTGCCACTGAATCCCAAAATAAGAGTTAAAATCCTTATATTTGTCCTTATAAATGCGCCTCATTCACCACCAGCTTTCTGAAGTGCGTGTGGTTATTAGCACTGGTGTTTGTGAATAGGACTTTTCTTTCCAATGAGGCTTATTTGCACAGAAAAGGGACGATTTTGCACTAAATGTTTGTTCCATTTAAATATGTGCAAGAAAGCACCCGACGCAATTTTCATGGCAGCAAAGTTATGGGTGCAATTCATTCTTTTGTGGGTTTTTTGAGAACTACATGTTAGTTTTTTATAAGATAACATATCATTATTGTCAATTTTCAAGGCATATTTACAATAAAGTGTATGAAGAAATATTTTTAAAAAATGCTATGTGCAAGCAATTACAATTACTTTACAACAATACTGAAAAAATACTATAATACACACAATAATATAATATATTTGCATGTTTAGCAGCTGCAAAAGCCTCATAATTCTTTAGTGAATTTGCCCAGAATGTAAATAGCATGTTTAACAAAATAATGTGATATAAAAAACTCACATTGAACTATTTTGTTGAGGATTCAGAGCCCACATACAGAGTGGGTGGAAAAATGTACAAAATAAATAAAACTAGGAGGCAGCGCAACAACTGCTGTCTCCAAATGTTTCTTGGCAAGGAAGTAAAGTCCCACTCTGAAAATTCAACACTTGAAAGCAACACAAATTACATTTACAACTTAGACCACAGTGCACTAAAGCTTCTCTCTGAAAGCAATATGAACTAAATTAACAGCATTTAAACCAGCCTTAAGTCGTGTCCTTAAATAAACTCTACCTGTCGTTGGGGATCATGGTTTTTGATCTAAAGCCAGATGAGAAAACTGACTTTTTAGCGAATCAAAAGCAACTTTCTCTGCAGCAGCTGCAGCCTGGTGGTAGTTGATCAAGATTTATTCAAGGTAACAAGCAGCAATATGACATGACATGTGTAATCACTCAAATTACAGCCTGCAGATGGAGCACATACATACACAGCGACAAATTAAAGAAAAAAAAGCTGAATGGATGATTGGCGACACATAATGAATGCAGATGTTTCTAAATAGGGCATGAGGAGCATGAAAATGATGTGAATGACATCCCGCTGCCTTCACAGTCACCAGATCAGCTATAGGGAGTCATGTGTTCGACAACACATCATCAAAACACCAAATGAGGGATTATCTTTCCTGCAATGAACCCAATAACCTTTGAGGGGTGTGTTAGTAAGAATAAAAGCATTTTACACACACAATGTATATTTATTCTACTTTTATTTGGCACCTATTTGCATCAGCCACATTCATATGGCTGTAATGTGAGTTAATCAGCAGAAAGGGCAGCGCTTTACACCTGTAAACTGATGCAGATAACATCTAAAGACATTGTATTTTTTTTGTGCATCCGACACTCTGAACCCCAAGCAGTTTCAGGATATTTTTAACACTGTGACATTTTACTCACTGTGGCCTCATTTCTCACTGCAATATATAAGTCCTGCACCCCTATGGAAACAGCCTGATCATAGCAAGAGTACAGAGAACTCAAAATTCTATTTTGTGCAGCATAACACAGGTAATACACAATAAATCAATAAGAAGTTAAATCTCTTTGATCATTTACTAAATGTGTAATTAAATGGAATATATGTACTATATTATATTAGCATCAACACTGGAAACAAAACAGTCTTACAACCACTTGTCCTCTCCTCTCAGCTCTGTGTAAACACCCGGCAGTTAAATCAAAGCTTCATTGAGTCAGTAATGGCTTCCCAGTTGTGCAGACAAACACAGAATAAAATTTTTCTGCAGGATCTGGTCAGTCCGAATTATTATTTTAGGAGGAAATGTTTAATGAGACGTAGAATAAAGTGATTTTGATGAAACACAAACATTTTAAGCATAGATCTGGTTATTTTTTCTAACAGAAGCATCACAGATTAATTGCTTCATTAAACTTCTCATGATTTATTTAAGGAAAACATGCCTTTTAAATTGATAAATTGATTCATTGCAGATGAAAAATGAGGATGAACGAGACAGGCAGCCTGACCAAACTGTGCAATTTCACAGAAGTCTCCAGTGTGTGGGAGCCCCAAATTATTCCAAAAACAAGGGTGCAGTTTGCACACTGCAGCACTGACCTGCTCCCTGCAGACAGCTAAAATACGGTCAGTCTTGACACCAAAATTGCACTGTGACAAGTTTGCCTGCTGCTACTCCCACTGAGGAAAAGCTCTCACTAAGGAGACTGTCACTTCACCAGATTTATCAGATGAAACTAATAAAATAACAGTATTTAAACACGTTCAGAGACATCTAATTCAGTGGGTTTATCACGTTACTGTGTGCTGTCTAATCACAGATGTTTGACGTCCATACCTCGTCCTCGTGGGCATCTTTCAGAGACTCGATTTCCTCCTCGTGCTCGTCGTTCTTGGTGTTGAGAGCATAAATTACCTGGGGACAGGAAGAGAATTAGACGACAGCATGAGGATGGGATATAAAACTCTTATTAACTGTTTCAATATCAGATCGATGTTCTACAGTGAGGAGTGAAGCTCGGTTCTGCATTCAGAGTGCACAGAAATCGATACCAATAACATCAGGGAAGGAGAGAAATTGGTTTCACACACTGATTAAAGGCGGCATTATCCACAGCAGACAGAGTTGTGTTTTCACAGCAGCTGATGTATAATACACTCACCTCCTTTTTCCTGTCTAAAAACCTGACATCAGCCTTCAGTTTGACACCAAATTAATACATCTTTTGTTTGTACAATGCACTCTTTTATGCATGAAATTAGAACACCTTGGAAAAATATTACCCAACAGAATCCATGAGCACCTTCAGTACACCTGACTGGTACGAAATAATCTTGGAAATATCTCAAATGGAAAAATGGACACATTCTATTAAATTAGCAATAAATGGACTGAATTTATAACCCCAGAGCGAGCAGGCGTTTTATGACTCTATTAATGTTTAATGCTTCTTTTCTCTTCTTGATGGGAACAGTAGAAATGTCAGTCTGAAGTAATGTGAGTGGTTAAGTTTTTAACTGAGTGAGCGGGAGGTATATGCATAAATTAAGCAGGAAAACTGCTGCAGATTTAAGGAGAAGTACATATAGGTTGAATACATGTAGGTGCATATAGACGTATTACATTGTTAAACCTGAACACAAAGGGCAATCATTGATACAAAATCTTGGAAATGAAGATAGAGGACAATAACTGCTTTCTTAAAACGTGGAGGGTTTATGTAAAAGCCCTGAAAAGAAAAAGAAAACATGTCTTTACCCATGAGAAGGGTCGGTCTGGTGTAAGAAAAATCGGTTTTATATTTAGCAAAACAACAGAATGTAATTTAAAATCTATCATGTTTTTATGTTAAATCTCCTGAAAAGTAACTGAAGTTGGCAGCTAAATGTGGTAAAGTAAATAGCACAATATTTGCCTCTAATTTGGAGTGAAGTAGAGCATAAAATGGAAAGTACAAGTACCTCAAAATACCTCTAAAGTACAGTACTTGAGTAAACGTACTCCACCACTAATTGTGACGATGGAGACAAAAGAGAAACTTGAAATATCTAATCACAGCCAGCATTTTTCAGTTCTCAGTAAATGAACTAAAATCCCTAAAATATGGGTCTCAGATATGTTCGCCTGGAGGTCTGCTGGCGGTGGCGCTCTCCTCTCACAAGCCTAAGTGAATAACATCTTGTCAGTCATGCTTGCACTCTCTCTCCCAGATATATAAGTGGGTTTTATATGTGCTGCAGGTAAATTATATGCAGGAGCTTTAAAAAAGCTTAAGCTTCAGCAAATTGAAGGAGCCCCCGGTGAGCAGCTAATATTCAGTCATGGTCAGCTGAATTACAGGCCTGCAGGCTTCAGAACGAGGCGCTCCACATTTTGTTCCACTTAAAGGTTACATACAGTACCTAATGGACACACACACATGGTAATTATCCTCCATAAGGCATGTAATTATTACTTTCTGACACCCACATGGATCCAAATCAATATGACAGCTGGGAATTTTCCATTTTATTGAAAGCTCCACTGCTGTAATGCATCAGTTCCTAAACCCCAGATAACATAGTTAGTGTGCAAACCAAACGTATTAAACAGTAAAACTGGCAATGACAGGGGAAACATTATTGCAATATTCAACGTTATTGCAAATCACATATTTTTCTCATATCTTGCAGCTCTAGTTTCATGTAGGGCTTGGGAATAATTTAATGTCATGCCATAGTGTCACTCAAACACAATGTTTTACAAGCAAAACTCACAAATTAAGTTGTGTTTTTTTGTACTACACAGACAGATAGATTTTTAAACATTTTTGCCATATTTGATCATGGAAAATATCCTCAAAGACACTGTGTATATGTGAAGCTGTAATAGACCTGAAGGTAACACAGTCCCACTTTAGGAACGCCTGAAATCAAATATCACAATTTTTTGAACCTGTTTGTTTGTTTGTTTTTGTACAAAATAACTCAAAAAGTTCTGCACAGATTTGGATGAAATTTCAGGACAGCGTGTGTATTGGGACAAAGAACAGGTGATTATGTTTTGGTGGTGATCGGTGAACCGGAACACCAAATGGAATTTATATTGTGAATTTATATTATTGCCTCAGTGACCCTATTGCCCTCACTAACTGACGCCATCTAGTGGATGAAATATGTCAATGCCAGTGAGCTCCCAAAATACAAGTGTGCAAATTGGTGTTGTGTAACTGACCCTATTGCCTTGGCGGAGGTCTGCGCTCTCCGAGTGCTTTTCTAGTATTCATGATAAAGAAATGTAAATTAAATGCTATTAAATATATGTCAGATTATGATGGCATTTTTATTAACCTGTCTGTCAAAATGACAACATAAAAGTCTAAAGCAACCTCTGATCATGACATTGATATAATAGCAATTTATCGCCCAGCCGTACTTCAAACCAGCTGTTTGTATGACATGTTGTCCACCCACAAAAACTGTTCTCCTGCGACACATTCATGCTGCTGATATCCCCAAAAAGTGACAGAAGTAGTTTACAGATGAATGAAAACCCAAGAAAGAGAAGATGAGACCCCGCCTCCTCACACCTGGCCAAGTGGGAGTGATTGTCAGATTGTCTGCTTCCA
>CAFUXE010000054.1:523501-563537 GCA_903364295.1 Serranus cabrilla | reverse complement strand
CCCGCCACCCCAATTCTGCTGTCAGACAGAAGGTGCCAGCTGCTGTTAGACGACGAGCATTTTGTTTGAAGCATACTGAGGCCCTGAAGCCACCCTAATGATCACAAATGAGACCTGAAATCACACTAACTGTGTTTCACGCATCGCTGCAGCGACTGTTGCAGCACAAACACTCGATCAGATACATGCATGCAGTCTGAAAGTGATTTTTGTGGTTGTTTGCTCCCCACCTGGATGTTTCTGAGTGACCTCGACAGCATGTTTCAGCTGGCAGAGAAAGACGTTAGCCTACTGTTCTCCTCCAGTGTGAGCCTTTGATTCCCAGCAGTAAGTCAGCCATCGAAGTGTTCCTTCAATTATACATGATTATTTTAATGACGCTGGTGTGCCTGCTGCTTTCATGTCTCTCCCCTCTCCCTTCCCTTTCATCCTTTTATCTCTCCCCCTTTTTGTTCTGCATCTCCTTCTCCCCTCTCTCCATCTCCCAGGAATACCTCGCTTTACTATTTGTGTCTCCGGTCTTTCCATAAATAATCGCTCATAATGAAATTTTTCACAGTAATTTAAACTGATTCTGCTGCAAAGCAAATTTAGCAATAACCAGTGATGAAAACATATTTGTTAATTAAATAATACGGTCCTGCGCTGGTGAATTACACAAGCAGATCAAACATAGTTTTGGAGATGAATCAATACTGAAAATAAACCTTGGCTGCAGTCCAAGCCATGATACCTTTATTCAGTGCATCATAATGTCTTATCTCCAGTGGAGAGTGGAGCTGAAAGGAGCCAAACAGAAGATTTTTTGCAGTAAAAACCAAGGCTGCCAATTTTTCACTCAAAGATTCAAGATTGTGCTTGTTGCTAGAAACCAGTTTTAAAGCATCGTGTTAAAAAAGCTAAATGGAGACAAGTGATCAACCAATTAATGACAAGAAAATAGACACACGATGAAGGCTGCCAACACACTTCTCTTTGCAGAAAAAGAGCTGATGCATTAAATTGGACATGCAAAACATTTTTTAGCATTTCACATTTAACTCACAAGACTCGCCATCGGTTTCTGCTGTCTGTATCTTCTGAAATATTACAGCAATTCCAATTAGTTTACTGGCAAATTACAGCCAAGAGACGGAAGATGACAGAAATGCACCTAATTTGCATCTCAGTTCTATTACAATACAAAAAAAAACGTTTTTGTCTTGATTGACCTAAGCCTTAAAGTCACCTGATTCCATGAAAGTCAATGATCTTAGTTTAAATTGTTACTGAAAAACTTTCTTGCATTAAACTTAAAGCATGCTGCCTTCATGACATCTAATATAACAGACATGAAACTATTAGATTACTAGATTTACTTGATTTTTTTGTATACGTATTAAACTATTAAAAAAAAGATTCTTAGATTCAAAAATCTATATTATATCTAATTTCCATATTAATTCATACATTTCAGGGATTTATATTTATGTATATATTTATATTTGTATATTTTTGCAGAAGGTTCCTATAAATTACAGCATTAAGTGTCTGAAAATGTCTTTCATATACAAGAAAAATGGGTATTGTAACTGAAGTATATGCAATTGAATCGAACGTAATCGAATCCGGACCTTGTGAATCGTAATTGGATCCTAATCTTGAAAGCCGTTAACCTCAGCTGATTCTGCTTCTAATCCTGGGATTTGGTGGGACGTCCTGTAGTATCATACTTTATAATGACATTCTGGAAGATGATCAAAACGTATAATCATTTGGATTTTCTTGACATTAAAATGTTCTTTGGTAAAACTCAAATATCGAACTCGATGCACATTCTTATCCCTTGAAGCAAATATGGTGGAGCTGTTGTTGAATGTGACACTATACTGAGTTCACACCTTTATTTAAATATGTAAAAATGCAAACAGGCTGTGAAATGTGTTGCTTCCACTGCGCTGGAGCTGGATCTGTTCAAACAGACTTAATTGGCATCTGTCAGCTAGACTGGTGCAACCTGACAAGCCATGACAACATCAGCAGCAGAGAAGCATTCAGCCAGCGTAAATGTGGCATTTTTTAAATGCTTCTCCACCACACGGCCGAGTAAATTAACAATATACAGGAGGTTTTTATCAGCGGGCTAAGCACTGAGTGAGCAAACACATTAAAGAGAAGCAGAGCATGCACATGTCCATCCTTAGACGTGACAACCTTTACAATAAAAGGAAAAACAGAGTGGCAGCATATAGGTTCTTCCTCTTTTCTTTGCTGGAGGGTTCACAGGAAAGTTTTCAGGCCTGAGGCTCCAATCACACCGAGCCAGGAGGCAACACAACAGCCTGCAGCTACCACAGCTACAGTCAGTCATTCAGCGAGCAGTAAGACATTTATCACGAATCTCCTTTGACCTCTCTATGAGCGTCGGGAAGGTGAAAACTACAGTGTGCTTCCACTGAATCGTATGATTTCCCCCGAGCGGCTTCTTTTCCCAAAGCAGTCACAGAGAGAGCGAGCCGGCGGAGCAGCTATGCAATCTCATATATTAAATAAACTGAATGGCACTCAAAGAGCGCAGACCTCCATCAAGGCCAGTGGTGCGTTCACGTGCTCCTCGGACATTCCCATTTCCTGAGGAAGGAAGTCGTTCTCTCACTTTGCTGTGATCATTAGTTTAAGTCGCACTTTCTTGTGAAGTAAAACATAATTTCTTCATAATTTTACGCCAATGCCAGACCAAGTTTAATGAAATCTGGCTAGTAGTTTTTAATAACAAACAAACCACACCACGCAAAAAAACTACACCTCCTTGGCTGAGATAAAAATGTGCTCCTATAGGTTGGGGTATCATTTTAGGACTGTAGTCAACCAAAAATGTCTTGGTTAACTCAAATTATACTTACTTTCAACCGATCAATTTGACCGTGGAAGAAAAAAATAGTCGATCACATCTCACACTGGGCAAGAGGCGGGAGACACCCTGGACAGGTCGCCAGATACTGTAGAGACAGACGACGTGACACGCTCTCATTCACTCCTACGGCAATTTAGAGACACCAATTAAACCTAGGCTGCATGTTTTTGGACTGTGCTAACCACTACACCACCGTGTAGTCCTCAAATGCACCTGCAGGTACTGAAATTTTGCATTGATTTCTACTCGATTGATACTGTGAACCAAACTCCAAATTACACCGAGCACCATGTGTTTATATTACGCCACTAATGCCAGCAATATGACGAGAAATTAGACCAGAGAGTTGAAAAATGTGGAAGCAAGGACTCTAACTTGTGCCGACATTTCTCCTAAGTGAGAATTTTTCGGACAAGAGCGTATCGACCAACGAATCAACCAATGGGCCGGAAGGTGTCAGCCCCAGTCTTTAAAAAATTAGGATTCTCTTGGCTAGAATATTGAAAAATATAACAAAGATTCATTTTCTTACTGCAACTCAAACCGTTTTGACACTAAAAGTCCATCCAGCTCGAGCTCTTCCCAACCAGGGGAGCATTGATCAAGTCTACATGTGTGATCAATCAAACTCGACTCTGTCCACTGTGACAAATGACTGGCCAATAGCAAATTTCCATCAAACGGCCAATTATCAAGTGCATTTACAGTCCGAGTCCTTTTATCGTCAGGCCGTCAAATATAGAGCTGCTCTCTGCAGAACAAATGAGAAATAATGGTGAAAATGACGATATGGCGCCCAGGGGGGAAGTTTCTGGGGCTAAAGGACATTTTGTACAGTCGATCACTATTGATTGAACTCCAGAATAAAAGGTCACTGATGTCTGAAGTTAAACCGACTGAAGCATTTGGCTCGAACAAAACCCTGTTGCTGTGCTCTCATCATTTTCAGAGGATTACCATCATATTCACTAATTAAAGGATTAATGAAAGTCTTATTCTCAGAGGTGCTGTCGTCTTAACGGGATCCCTCGACATTTGAGCTTTTAGCCCACTGTTTTCCTTCACCAGACACTCCATGAAGTGGCAACCAGTCTCTGTTACCAATTAGCTGAAGCACACAGAGCGTTGGCTTTGTCCTCCCAGTCGTGGTGTAAAAGCATTTTGCATCTGTTCCTTCTTTCCTTGTCGTGCTGCTCCGATGCTCCAAGGACACTCAGTGCGCACACTTCGCTCCCCGAGCACCACTACGCCTCATCACAACCTCAGTTGCAAGCACAGCGGGCGGGAAAGAGGGCACGCTGAGTCTCTCTGATAGAGAAAACACAAGTCGTGTTTTCTGTGATATTCAGAAAAGAGCAAGGTACAAACCAAGACATAGTAAAGCAAACATCTTCTGATCCATCTAGTGCTGTAAAAGAGTAAACACACACTGGATCTTAAACCTTCTACCCATCGACCGCCTTAGATTAAAGAGATGGCATCCTTTTTAATGCAAGCGACAAAGCCCAAAGTCACGCATTTAGGAAACCAGACAAATACCATGACGTCATCCTGCACAGCATCAGCTGCAGGCCTCAATCTGAGCTCTTAATTATTTTCAGAGCTGAACTTGGGAAAGTCTCAAGAGACCGCTGCGACATCACAGCAAGTATCCAAGCAAACATTTCACATATAGAGCAGATAAAAGAGGCTCTGAGCCAAAAGCTCCACAGCCAAAGTTTATGTGTCCCTAATTTGAAGCAAGAACTTAATCAAGTACCAAATAGGTGGTCTTTATTACAAAAATAATGCCTTTATGTTGAGCTGTTCTTCATTTTTAAGCCCACTGGAGTACACAGTTTGAAAGAGAGAGAAATAAACTGTGTGATCTTTAAAGGGAAATACAAAAATGCACATTTTTAGCACTGATCCCTCTTCATCAACTAATCGCTCGTTCATGTCTTTGTTGACTACGTTTTCTTTAGTCATTAGTTTTTTTCATGCTGAATTCATTATTTTTAAAAGACTGACGAGCACATCTCTGCCAACCACAAGATTTAGTTGATTCTTCAACAAAATCATATCCCTGATAGTCAAACAAAAATAGATGTAGTAGAGAACAGCCCAACATATATCACTGAATGAAACGTGAAGCATCCAAACATTAAAACTGCTCACAACAAGTTCTGTGGATTATCTTGAGTAACCAGGTGAGGATTTCTGGAAAAAGACATTGCTGCACGAGGGATGCACGATATTGGATTTTTGGCCAATAACATTTCTCCTTTTCCTACTTTTCAGCCGCAAACTCGTCGTCACTGTCAGGATGCCCTTTCTTCAGATGGATAATTAAGTTTGTAGTGTTGAAAGACTCTGTCTTGGCTCCTCCTTGCAACCCTGATGCTGAGTAGTCATTGAAAATAATATTTTTGCTTTCCATTTCACTTCCCATCACTGACGTTTTGGCCACTCCTTCCCTCATGCTGCAGGTACACAGCATGACATCATCACACTGGCTGTGCGTGCCGTGGTAATGACGTCCAAGTCTGGCGTTTAAAGAGCAGCAGCCTATAATTTTATCCGTTTATTTTAGCAGCGGATATGGCAGATGTCCGATAGTTCATTTTTTTTGGTTTTCCAGCATCACAAGCCAACTGCCATCTACCTATTATATTCACATCTCTACAGCCAACATCTGCAGCCCTCTGCAACACACACTAAAATAATCCAGACTGATAAATTGCACTACATGTAAGACAAAGTGTATGCATTTTCAAGTGACCTTTTGCCTGTTAATACGTGAGATCAGTAAACTGGGACTCGTCAGTGCTCCAACACAGCAAGAAAAAAACGTGAATCTACAGCCTCAGTCAGCTGAGTTTCATTCTTAAAGGTTCAGTCGAGCCGTGCAGTTATTATTATAAACGATCACTGCAGTCTGTATTTGATCCATAACCATTCATTTAAACTACAAGCTGCTCATCCAAGTGAACATGCAGACGAAAAGCTTCAGGGGAAAAAACAACAGTTCCACCTGTAAAGACTGAAGGATTATTCCATAAATCCGATAGATGATGACAGCTGTTATGTCTGGGAGTTTTCACATTTTTAAATATGTTCAGTACCATCTATGTGGCCCTCTTCAAAATGATGCAATGATATGAAAGGCAGAATCCAGGATGTGTGGTTTAAATCTCTGCAGCTGCAGACCAATACACACGTTGCTTGTAATCAGAGGCTCAATCAGACCAGAGCAGCTCATCTTCGGTACCACCGGGAGAATAATTCACACACATTCACACAGCTCATCAGGTCTCTTTGTTGCTTGCAAGTAGGAGTCAGTATCAGCCAGCCAGGTGCTCTGTTGGTGGTTTGGGTTCGACCACATTGGTCCAGTTAGTTGTAAAGCTTAAATTATTAGCTAAAGCGAGATGTTTTCTGTGTGCTTTCTTTAAAAAACATCTTTAAAAACATCCAACACAAAGAAGGATCTCATGTTTCCATGAGAAAATGTCCTACTTTCTACCTGCTCTACCTCAAAGCACCGCTGTGTGACAGTTATTGAAGGAAACAATGCAGCCAAACAGTTAGATCTAAAGCCATCAACAGCACTGAAAGCAGAGGGTATTAAATACACAGCAGCTGCAAAGAGAACACGGACTCAGTTTATGTAAGAATTACCACGCCTAAGTGGAAAAACACAAACACACGAGTAGCTGTTCGGTGACAACTGAAAATGTTTCCACAGAAGAGTTAACACATGCGCCACACTGAGCGGATAGCTAGCTTGCAGATAAACCCACACAAGCAAAGCACAGGGGCATAAATCTGCCATAGCACCTTCAATTTTTTAACAGCAAAGACATCTGGACTCACTACACCACACAGAGAAGTGCTCTTAGCTTTTCAGGAAGGTTGAGAAGACAAATGCAGTAAAATACACTCCAATTCCTTAAATGACTTCAAATGTAATCCGTTTTTAAATATATTTTCTCCAACAGGGACCTAAACTTAAAGGCCTCCGCACCTTTAGGCAAACAAATACTCTTATTTATCAAATATTAAATGCACTCTTTGTGACTGAAATTAGATAGCAGCGCAATTTTGAAATCTTGCATTAAAGGAAATGCAAATTAGGTTTCCATCAACTGGTTTAGAGCGAAAAGACAAAGCTGCAGTACCGTACTTTGGTCAGAAGATGGCAGTGTAATGTGTTGCTGTAGGCTAATCTGTCAGTAAACAGTAGAAGAAGAAGAGAGAAAACAACAACAAAAAAAGAGGTTGTTAACATTCACTTAATCGGACTGAATGTGTTTCCATCTAAAAAAAACTTTTATGCACATATTTCCAAAGTTTTATAGAATTTCTGTGTTTGCAACAAGTTATTCTCATGCAAATCTTCAAAATTCATCGATGGAAACACGACTACAGGTGACAAGATTGCGAGTCACTCGCCAGGATAAGGAAATCAACCCACCGCTTTTTAAAGCCTCCTCCTGCCAGCTCATTAACATGTTAACATGTAACCGTCAGAGTAAACAGAGAGGAAAAGGTGGAGAAGATCAGCATCAGCTACGATCCAACCATACGGGGAGGCAAAACCATCTCTGGATCCATCTCTGCATCAGAGGAGGCACTGAGGCAAGTCTGGAGGAATAAAAATGCCGGCTGCGGTCCCAGCCACATATTATTTCTTCTCTGCCAAGCGTTCTGCTGGCCAACGTACAGACGTGGGATAACAAGCTGGACGGCTTTATGGGGAGTTTTGCACAAATTTAAGGAACTAATATGGTTACATTTCACTGGATTTGTGTCTTGTATGAATTCTTTAAAAAAACAAACATTTTTATCAACAGTTATTGGAATTGGCCATGAGATAGATAAAAATAATTAGCAGTTATCAGTGTTACATGAAAAATATATATCATGTATCCCTAATATAAGTTGAAGTATCTCAATAGACTGACCTGTGTGCACTGAAAGATACCACCAACTGATGATATTATATATTTTTATACAATATATAAAGCAGAAAACTAAAGCTTAGGGGGATTTAGAAATCATATTAGCTTTATATTATTTACATTTTTTAATGGTAAGCAAGTGACTGACACTGAACATACAGTGCTGGTGTTTATTCAGCTATTTATTATATTTTTCATTTATTTTCTATTTTCTCAGTTATCATTTCTAGAATTAGCTGACATTGTGCTACATGTACAGTATGTATAATGTATAATAATGGTAAATATGCTTTAATAAATTAAAGAAAGCAGCCTTCTGAAGACCTTTGCATATATCTGTGCAAAATCAATGCATAATCTACATAGAAAAGATCTATTTTCCTCCCAGCTCAAAATCCCCTATATTAGGTGCCATATTGATTATCTAAATATTGATTATTCTCTTTTAATATCAGTATGGGTCTAGGTGTTGTTATCATAATTATGAGCTGGATGAGTAAGTCTGTGTGGCAAAAAACAGTTAATTTGTGGTTTCCAACCAACCATGCATACCTTCTCATTATGTGCTCATTCTGTTCAGGCTCGCAGGTACGGGTGCGTGCTTTCCCAGCATGCACTGGGCAAGAAATACCCTGGACAGGTTGTCAGGTCTATGACAGTTCACCTAACCTGCATTTCTTTAGTTAGAGCAGGAAATCCATAAAAACACAAGCAGAACATACTAAGGACAGAAAAGTAAAAGTGAATATAGTCAAATAATCACATTCTGTCATAAGTGGACCTTAATTCCACCACCATTGTCTGGCCAATCTCTCCACGACAAACAATTTCAATCAACCGCTGCATCATAATCCTGGATATCCACAGTTTCAATCTATTTGCGGTGCTGTGTGTATTTGTACAGCTTATCCTACTGTACACAGTGTCTAATTCTGAACTGGGATAGTATCACCATGCCTGTTATGTAAAATCTTCTGTCCTCCACTCTGCTTTTGTCTCCCCCTGTACAGCGTGATCACATAATGTTATTTATTTATATTTTACCACCCTGCCACTAAGTCAAAAGCCTATAGATGATGTGAACTGCAGCTGCCACCTTAAATCTTCCACTACAGCGTGAAATATACCCTACACTGGTTTCAGGTGGAGTACAAAGAAGCAGCTCTGCCAAACCCCTGCATCCCTCCAAGATTACATAACTTCCCTCGGCCCTTGAGCGCCAATGGCAGCCCTGTGATGGCACAAAATCATGCACAGGTTAAACAGCAGTGTGGTAGAGGGTCAATTTAAAGCAACACACCTATAAAACCCTCAGCTATTAGTATAATCCTCATGAAATAAGCTGGTCACAGTTTTTTTTGCAGGCAGAGTACACTCTGAGTACAGTACTACCATCCTGCACAGAGTAGTAAGACCACATGAGAACTCTTTCTAGGTAATTCACTTCCCTAAAACTGCTGCTAAATAACTAACATTATATTTACATAACATAACATTTATTAGCATCAAAACAACCATTGCATAAGTATTTAATGATGACCTCTGAACCTTGTTAGGATGCAGAGCAGTTAAATATCATTAAACGTGCCCCAAAATACCAACACATCTGACATTAGCGCCCAGCCTCCTGACCTGCACCAAACTCCATGTAAAAAACACCATAAAATAGCGCCACATCCTTCCCCAATAAGCATGTTTACAAATGACATCCCACACCAGCAGCAGCTCAACCCCTCCACAGTACTACTCCGTGTACATCCCGAACCTGCTCTGAATGACTTGACCACTAGATTTTAAATCACTCACTCACACATACACACCTTGGTCAGTTGTGCTATCTTCTTGCTCATCTTCAAATGCAGGTCTTGAGTGTATTCCAGCGTCAAACTCCCGTCGTAAAACATGCTGGACGTTGGAGAGGGGGTATATTTGGTGTTGCTAGTCGAGGTGTTGTACGGAGGCTGCCAGCCTGCCCCCGTCGCCATTTTCACGGGGAATAAACCCAAACACGACGCTTTAAATTAAAATAAAATGGAGCAGCGGCTGCTACGCGTTAAATCCTCCCATTATTGTGTTTGTGGTTAATCTTTCCGTTTCGGCGGCGGGGAGGAAGATGGGGAGCAGAGACAGCGGGGCGCGAGACCGTCCAGTCGCACGCATCCGCAGCGGGCGCGAGCGCTCGGAATGATGAGAGAGGCGGAGACGCGCGCCAGATGCTCAGCCAATGGAAGGTTCAATCGGCTGTAATGCAGCTTTCTATGACTTCTTCTGGGACTGAAATGTCGGATTAAAAATGTAAATAAATAATTAATAACTACTAATACAAAGTAATTGTATCTTTCACTCTTTGTTTATTATATAAATGTTTTTATATTGTGTTTTCAATTATTTATTTATTTTTTAAATTGTGTTTTGTTTTTAATGCCGCATCGGTCATTGGTGGATTTGTCAGAGGTAACTGGAAAAACAAAAAAAATTATAAATCGGAAAAAAAAAATAGGCTACAATTTATTTTTACATATTTTTTTATATTATGATAAAGACTTTCTGCATTTTAATCCTAAATAAACAAAGTTAAGCCAATAAAACATTAATATCGCAATAAAGTAGGCTATAAATAATATTTTTAAAAAGAATACAAATATGGAGGGGTGGAGACTTTTTTTTTTAAGAGTCAATAATCAAAAATTAACATATGCATGTTTTTGGAAATGTCAATGGATTTTTTTTGTTTTGCTTGTTTGTTTGTTTTATTAATGCATTTCAGTGCTTTCTTGATATTTTGTCTTGTCTGGACCAGAGTGTCCCAACTAATGGAAAGCAGAGTTGAGAGATTCAGATTAAATACTACAAATACTAAATGCGACTACAACATTGAAAAATAGGTAAATTGATAATTTGTTGCAGTGATGTTTATGCTGTTGTACACAAAACTATAATTAAAATGTGTAAACTGCTGTCTTCATTCAGACTTTATTTCATTACATCACTTTATGAGACGCTGAAGCTGTGATTGATCCTGCACTGCCACCTGCTGGTGAAGTGTAAGAACTGCAAAATAATCACTTAATCCAATTTAATCCGTTTAAAATAGTGGATTTATTTTATTGCGATTATATTCTTATTGTATATTTATTTTTGGGTTATTGATTTATAATTATTAAAATCAACTAATTACGAAAAACTTAATGAGACACAAAACAAAAGCAAATATATTAAATGGAAAGGTATGGGGTTGGGAAACTAATGTAACTATTTCAATGTAAAGGTTCATTTATCCATGTCTAAAATTTGTTGTATTATTGATTGATTGGCTGTTTCCACATCATTGTTACCTGGTTCATGCAAGTCAGCAAATTTGATCCATCTCCTCGTAATCTTTATGATCAATTGATTCAGGAATTCTTTTGTTTGTGTTCTCATACATGTCTTTTTGTCCATAATTATTATTTTGTGTATTATTTGTTTACATTGTGAGGAAGCAGGCAGCTCAGTTATCTGAATGTTATTACTCCTCTTCCTGAAATATTTCCTCCTTTGCATTAAAACAAACTCAACTTCACACACAGGTCCAGTCCAATTGCAAATACATTCATCTGGCCTCGTGGGCTAATTGTCCACATGGTGGTGCTAAAGCAACCATCTAAAGTTTAAAAGCTAATTAAACCGAAACACCACCAGGAAAACACTTAAAATGATGTTAAGTTACACATTTTTTTTGTAGATTTCTCCATTAAATTTCCCTAGACAATGAATTACATTAAAACAATTAATATTTCATATTTTTTCTTTTTATTATGCATTATCTGTGCTAATAATAAAAGGCATATGAAGTGCATTCAAATAGATAGTTTTTGCATCTAGCGTCTCTTCTGAAAATATATATTTTTTAAATAGTCGCGTCACCTGAGCTTCATGTCCACTAGATGGCGCTGTTCCCTAAATAATGCAGCTCATAGGCTGTAATCCAGTGTCAGTGAACCTAACATTACAGTGTGGTTATGGCTCATTCTTTAAACATTATAAATGCAAGAAATTCAGTTTTGTTTCTCTTTCCCTCATCATCATCATCATCAGCACCATGACCTCCTCCCTCCTCCACCCGTGAGTGACAGCTCGGCTCAGTGTCCCGGCGGTGCAGTGGCAGGTGTGGACGGCTTCATTTAGCTGAGTTTGACGTGCAGACAGTCGCTGTGGGCTTCTGCTCGTCCTGCTCCGAGCCTGCAGGCAGCCATGTGCTGCTGAGGTTCACTGTTCACTCAGCTGCTGCGTTTTCTTCTTCATGTGTAACAGAGCAGCTCGTTTCCTTCACAGGATGGTCATGGATGGTGTGTAGAGTAGCTGTGATTTAAATGTAGGACAAAGTGGGACTGTTGGGATTAACAGGATTTTTTTAATCCTGAGGCGGCCATAACTGACTGAATGTGTGTCTTTTTTTTGGTAGTTTTGTGTCTTTCTGACTTTTCTTGTGTCTTTGTGGTCTTTTTGTGTCTCTAAGTTGTTTTTTTTTGTCTTCATCTGGGGTCATTTTCTTCTCTTTGTGTTCATTTTATGTCTCTTTGAGGTCATAACGGATCACTTTTGATAGTTTGTGTTTGTTTGTGTCTCTTGGTAGCCTTTTCATGTATCTCTGTGTCTCTTGGAGGTCATTTTGTGTTTAATTGAGGTCATACCATGCTGTTTGTGATCGTTATGTGTTGTTTTTTTGTCTTATTGTGTCTTTCTGTTGTCTTTTTTTGTGTCATCTTGCATTTTGTTGTGATTTTTTTGTATCTCTTTGTGGTGTTTTGTGTCTCTTGGGGGGTCATTTTGTGTCTATCTGTGGTCATATTGTGATTGTAATGTGTAAAGTGTATTGGTTTTATTTAGTTTTTTGGGCTTCTTGAAATATATATTGTGTGTTTTTTGGTTGTTTGTGTCTTTCTGTTGTCTTTTCTAGTGTCTTTTTGGTCTGTTGCGTGTCTTTGGGGTCATTTTGCATCTTTTTGTGATTGTTTTGTGTCCATTTGTGGTCATTTGTTGTTGTTTTGTTGGTGTGTAAAGTAACGTACAATGTTTCCCTTTGAATTGTGTTGAATAAGTAACTACAGTAACAACATTCAGACTGGACTGAGAGCGGGTTTGGAAACATATAAATAGTATTTTTTTCTCCGTGTTTTGAGCTTGAACAACTCCTGAATGCTTGAAGCTACAGAGGTCTGCTGATGTGAGATTAGTGTTCCCTCCAGTTCACAGCGCATGAAGCTGCAGACAGTCATCTGCTGAGGCACACAGTACAAACACCTTCAATAAGCTTTTTCATCTGTTCATGGATTGCTAACTTTTGGTGAATTTAAGACAAACATCCAACACATATTATTTTTTTGGTATTTTGGATGTTTTCTGAAAGACCAAATCTCCAAACTGACCAGTGCAGGAAGCAGAAAGAAACATGTTTTTCCTGCTTGTGTCTCTCCTTAAATAAAATCAGAGTCAACTCTTTTTTGGTGAAACAGCTCAGAGGTGACTAACAAATTTAATAGTTTATGATAACAGCTTGTGTTAAATGTAATGACAGTGGAAACATGAGCAGAGAAACACACATTACCTGTAACACAGAGCTGGTAAATGAGATTATTCATTAAAATATTAATAAATAGGTTTACAGTTGGTACAGGTTGGGTTTCTATTAACACAGTAAAACAGTAAAGAAAACGTTTCCAAACACAGAAAACATCTGTAAGTAATTTTAGTAATTATTTATTTCAAAATGCATATAAGACACATTAAATATCTATATTTAAAAAATTCTATAGTTTAACAGAAGTTGTATTTTTTTGTCCTTTTTGGTTGTGTTTAGCAACTCTTGCTGCCATACTTTTTCCATTTTTTAAAGATTTATTTTTACTTTTTTATATATTAAATGGAAAGTTTAACTATAAGAAATAGAAACTTACATTTATTTTACATTTATTAAAAAAAAAATTTAAATAAATAATTCACTTTAATTTCACGTTCTGGACCATCAAGCTTTTGCATAATACTGTCAAAAATATATATATTTTTTACAGGTTTCAACTTTTATTTATGTTAATATGTGTAATAAAAATAGTTTACTCTTTAATGGTATTTGCACTTAATGTAGACATTTTTTTTTTTAAAAAGTACAATAAAAAAAAATTAAAAGAAAAAAAAGTTTTTGCACTTCATGTCGAAAATAATACAATAAAAATACAATGAGATTCTGTAAAAAATCAAATCCAATAAATACATGTATATATATATATATATATATATATAGAGAGAGAGAGAGAGAGAGAGAGAGAGAGAGAGCAGGTGTGGAAAAAAATGTATATTATTAGATGTGATATTGAACCAATGTCAGATGCCACAAATAGGATAAATAAAACACCACACATGCACAGACCCGTGTGTGTTTTCCCAAGTGGAGTATGATATGTGAATGAATGAATGAATGGACAATATTGATAATAAGTTTGACAAAAAGAGGTGTTTTAAACGTTTGTCCACACTGACTAAATGATTAATCCTGACACATTCTGCAGTGTGAAACATGGCAGACAGAGCTGGAGATGGTGAACAACAAAATAAAAGACAATAAAAGATTTAAATCAGGCATCAAAGGATGACAGCTGAAGACTGATTGAATATCAAAGAGATAGAGAGAGGCTGGTGCAGAAAAAGAAAGAGCGCGTGAACAGAGAAGAGGGGGAGGAGAGGAGAGGAGAGGAGAGGAGAGGGGGATTGCATTGCAGTACACCCGTGCGTAAATGTGACCATCCTCGCCGCGGTCCCTCCATCCCTCCATCCCTCTCCCCTCCAGCCTCCAGCGGCTCCTCTCTCCTCCTCCTGCAGCCGGGATCACCTGCTCGGTGGTCAGTCTTTGCACCGTGGAGTCCCGGGTGTCTCGGCTCGGCGCCCTCCTCCAGGGGTTAGGAGGAGCGCCGGGGACTACGTCCAGGTTCCTGCCGGGCTTCGTGACCACGGAGAGCCAGGGCTCCGAGCGGCGGGAGAGGCGCGGATCGACCCGCTCCCGGATGCCGGTGATGCGGGGACTGATCGCGCCACAGAACACCTTCCTGGATACGATCGCCACTCGCTTCGATGGGACCCGTGAGTAAACCTAATCCCTTATTTTCATGGTGCGCCATGAATGTGGATTTCACAAACTCTGAAACACCTCCAAAGACCTGCAAAGAGCCTCGTGGAGGACTCATCGGCGTGCTGACTGATGAATGAGTTATGATGAATGAAAGCTCAGATTAATAATAATGGACATATTTAGATTCACAGAGCTCCATACCTGAGCACTTTAAAGCTACAGACCCTCAATCAGTACAGAAAGTCAGCTCACAGCCTTTACTATGGATCCATTCATATTTTCTATTCTGTGTCCATTTGAAGTGTCTTTGTGGTTGTTTTGTGTCTCTTTGAAGTCAGTTTGTGTCTCCTTGAGGTCATATTGTGTCATTTTTGGCTGCCTCTTTGGGGTCATTTTGCATCTGTTTGTGGTAGTTTTGTGTCTTTTTTTATGTCTCTTTTGTGTTATTTTTAGTCTTTTTTGTCTCCTTCAACTCATTTGTGTTGTCTTTGGTCATTTTGTGTCTCTTAGTGGTCTTTTTTTGTGTGAGATGGTGGTCATCTTGTGTCTCCTCATATTGCATCATTTTTGGTTGTTTTGTGTCTTTTTTCTTGTTTCCTTGAGGTCTTTTTGCGTCTCTTTGAGCAAATTTTTTGTCGTTTTTTTATGGTTTGTGAGGTTTTTGTGTCTCTTGGTGGTCTTTCTGTGTGACTTTGAGGTCATCTTGTGTAATTTTTGGTCATTTTGTGTTCCTCTCGAGTCTTTTTGTCTCTCTGTGGGGTCAATTCCATGTCTTGTCTTGTGTCCCATGGCAGCTTTTTGTGTTTTTCATGGCCTGTTTGTGTCTCTTAATGGTATTAATGTGTGCCTGTGAGGTCATCTTGTGTCTCCTTGAAGTCATATTGTATAATTTTTGGTTGTTTTGTGTCGTTTTCTTGTGTCCTTATGGTCTTTTTGCATCTCTGTGAGCTATTTTTTTGTCATTTCTGGTCTTTTTGTGGTAGTTTTGAATCTCATGGTGGACTTTTTGTGTCTCTTTGGGGTAATTTTGCATCTAATTGAGGTTGTTTTGTGTCTCTTGGTCTTTTTTATGTCTCTATTGTGTTGTTTTTAGTCTTTTTGTGTCTCTTTGGACTCATTTTTTTCTTATTTTTGGTCAATTTATGTCCCTTTGTAGGTTTTTTGTCTCTCTGTGTGGTCAAAACTCTTTGTGTTTGATTTGTGTCCCTTAGTGGCCTTTTTGTATCTTATTGAGGTCATTTTGAGTTCATAATGGATCACTTTTTGTCTTTTGTGTCTCTTGCTCGTCTCCTCGTGTATCTTGAAAGCTCAGACTAATAATAATGAACATATTTAGATTGACAGAGCTCCATACCTGAGCACTTTAAAGCTACAGACCCTCAGTGTCCAGAACCTGCTGTGAGTCATTCTGTCCATGAGCTGAGAGCTGAATCAATAAGAAAGTCAGTTCACAGCCTTTACCATGGATCCATTCACACCTCACTGGCTGAAAATAATCTGCTAAAAGGCCCCAAATGAGTTGTGTGAACAGACAGCATGATGCTGACATGTGTGGGCTGTAAGACGATGGACCCCTGGGGACACACCAGCAAAAGGTCACAGCACCTATAGCTCACTGCACAGCAGCAAGACACACAATTCATAGTTGTTTTGTATTTTTTGTGGTCCTTTTGTGTCTTTTTTTCAGATCATATTGCTTAATTTTTTTATCCTTGTATGTCCCTTTGAAATCTTTCTGTGTGTCTGTACTCTTTTTGTGTTTATTTTAAATAGTATTGTGTCTTTTTTGTTTGTTTTGTGTCTTCTTGTTGTCTTTTCTTGTGTCTTTGTGGTCATTTTGTGAATCTTTGAGCTCAGTTTTTGACGTTTTTAGTCTATAGTGTCTCTTTGGGGTCATTTTAAAGCCCTTTTTGGATGTTTTGAGTCTCTTTAAGTTGATTTTGTGTAGTTTTTAGTCTCTACGTGTCTCTTTGAGCTAATTTTCTGTCATTTTTTTGTGTATGTAGTTGTTTTTAAGTCTCATGCTGGTATTTTTTTTTAGTTAGTTTGGGTTATATTTAGTCTTTCTGAGTCTCTTTGAGCTTATTTTTTCTTGTCATTTTTTTATTTTGTCTTTCGCTGATCTCTCTGGGGACATTTGGTGTTTCTGTGGTTGTTTTGTGCCTCCTGGATGTCTTTTTGTGTCTCTTTAAGCTATTTTTTTGTCTCTTGGTTGTCTCTGTGTGCCTTTGAGGTCAATTGGTGCCATTTTTTGGTCATTGTGCATCTCTTCATGGTTGGTATGTGTCTCTTTGACTGTCTCTTGACACTTTGGCCCCATCCACTGCTTTTTTAAACTCCTGGGTACCTTTATTTTCTGCGTGGTCATAATGTGATTAAATAAATGATTCAGGAATCCACAAAAAAAGAATCACTATTACTGAGTAAAGAAGGTCCTGAAATTAGATTTTGATACAGGGACTCTTTAAAGAACAGTAATAAATCAGGAGCTTAAGGCTCATCATATCTGCTGACCGTGCAGTTTCCCAAATACATTTTCAGATAAACACCAACGCAGATACACATGTTTGAAAACCAGCCACACTCACAGTGCTCTGCAGAATTTGATTCTTAATTCATTCTTTTCTATGAAAAAATGACCTTATATGAATGAAACATTTCAAACCGTTACATCAGCTGCCAAACACAAGATAGATCCATTCATAAAGTAGAACATGAGCCGCTTCAAACATGTCTGGCAATCCTTTTTGTTTTTCTGACTAAAATCACCAAGTAATCTTGCATAATTGTTGTAACAGTTGAACTCTTTTATCCAGCCAGTAGTGCAATTAATATTCAGCTTCTTCACACACACACTTCATTGGAGAATGTGACACATGGAGCTGTGCATGAAGCCTATGTAAACCTACACATAAATCACTGTCAATCAATATGCAAACAGCAGTTATTGTAGCTGAACGCTGTTACATAACACAGTCCCGAAGGCAGGACTGAGCAGCACACTGAGTGTGTGGATGAACCATACACTGTTCATGCAATCAGAGCGGGATCTGGCTATTTTCTGAAGCAGAGCTGTTCTGTGAAGCATTCCTGCTGCAAAGTGCTACATGTGACAATCAGTCATGTATGGAGGCATCTGCAGGGATTTGAGGTTTCCTGTGTGTCCCCTGAAGGCAGCGTTTCACCAGATAGCATTGCCTCAATTATAATTTTTATTTGGTGTCAAGAGTGATCAGCTCGACTGTAATCTGGGAGTGGAACAGATTGCTCTTCCCTGTATCTGATCACTTCTTGCAGCCTTCGTGTGCTGCAGGAGATCCATTAGACGCAGGACTCTTTTGGTTGAGTGGGAATTGTAGACTTGAGGAGTTTTCTCCTTTCGGTACACCCAGCTGTTTCTCAGCACAAAACCATCCACCCAGCTCCCCCCTCAGCGCCTCGGCAACTGCCTGCACAACACAAAAACATGGCAAACCTACTGAAACTAACAGCAACAAAACAGAGCTCATGGTTGTGGCATCGAAGGCACAGCTCAGGAGGGCTGGAGATCTGCTCATCACTGGTCGGACTTCAACCTGGACTCTGGCTTCTTTCTGCCACCTCAAAAATTCCAGATTGCTGCTGGGACCAAGTTTGCTCAAGTGCTGGTTGACTGGTGGACTTGCTTTGACCACATAAAATACAAAAAGTGGAAATAGTCATTTTTCAGTTTTGAAAGGTCAAGTTCAGTGTTTTAGCCATCGCCATCTTGCTTTTTAGTCGTCTCCGTATTGCTTTTTCTTTGCCACCAGCGCATGCACAGAACAGATAAGGAGACACAGCAAGACAAAAGAGACCAAAAATGACGAAAAAAAATGCTCAAAGAGACATAAAAAGACAACCAAGAGACAGAAAAAAACACAAAGACACACAAAAAAAAACAACAACAAAAAGACACCATAGTATTTACTTGGAGAAAGAAGAAGAAAGTTTTAAATCAAGTGAGGAATAGAATCATTTGTGATTGACTTTTTTAAACTTTAACCAGTAGAGTCGCCCCCTGCTGGCCATTAGAAAGAATGCAGGTTTAAGGCACCTCTGCATTGGCTTCACTTGTCAGTATAATAGGTTTCTGCTTGACCTTGACTTTCTACTGAACACGGCTGTTTATACAAGGATCACATGGCAGAGAGCGGCCGCCCCCTACGCTCTTATGTTTCCTGATTATTCCCTACAAGATTCCCAAAGGGACACAGTCCTCAAAGCCCAGTAATGCAAGTGTAATGAGCTGGTCCACTCTTCCACCACCAGGCCTAGAAAACACACTGGCACTCTTCAGTTTGAGGCTTGATCTGCTTTTCTCAGTACCTCCACTAATGGTCCTCTAGCTGTTAATCTGAACCAAATACAGAGAATGAATGAAACTTCTTCACTGGTATAAAGAGGTGAATGATCAGTGCTTCCTGGTGTTATTGTGGGAAAATGAAGCCTGGAATCATGTTGAGGTGTTCATTCATAATAAAATCCTTGCTCCTCACCTCTGACAGCCCAGTGGGAAAAAAATAAAATAACACAGCGGGGAAATTTTAATGAGGAGCTTCTCCAACCAAATAACTGCAGGACTGTACATAGCTGTCAAGAAAGTGCGTTCATGTTGAGGGTCGAGGGGCTGAAAAACTCTGTTTCAGTTCGGATAAAAAGACAAAAACACAGCAAGCAAAATGGACTGGGAAAGATTTGTGATGCCATGTCACATCATCACACTAATGACTCAAAGAAGCAGAGAAATGCCAAGTCTGAAGTCTCACTGTGAGCAAACCTGTGTTTTATTTGTCATCCTGTACACTTAATAACAGAATACTGAGAGTGTCCACTGTGACTGATACTGAGTTCTCCAGTACTAAAAAGCAGCTGAGCAGAAAAGTATTTTCAGGTCTGAAGCTGGGATCTTCCATCTATTGCTATACAACATTAATGCAGCAGGATAGCAGCGGGACTCCTGGGAAATCTCTCCAGTTTTCCGTCTGACATTGCAGGAGAAAGCTTCGGTTAGAGCCCCTTTTTTAACCCAGAGTTATCTCATTCACTGCATACATATTTATGAGAACAAAGGTTAGAGATTTTAATTAATCACTTAGGAATGGAAATGTTTGTTGGACTGAAATATTGTTGGAAGGATTAAAAGTGTTACAGGGATTCGTGTTCCCAGAAGCAAAGGTATGGCTGCTTAAAGGGGCAGTGCAGCTTATTTTATGAGGGACTTCGATTGGACACGTTTTCATGCTGTGGGAACGAGTCTGGCTATAGAGTGACAGATTTTTTGGGTTTTGTCAGGGGAGTTCTGGCACTGAGCTGTGGGCTGTAAACTTTTGAAGCTGATGCAGAGTGAAAATGTGTTTTCAGCTCAGGTTTAGGAAACACATCAGAGAGCTGGTATAACAAATAATCCTGAACGCAGGAAACATCTCGCTGTCACTGCTCATCGCCTTGTTGTTTGCCAGATTTCTTCTCTTTGATACAGACTTTTATTTGAAAAGTTTTGTTGTAAACAGTCGATAAATGACTAGTAAAATATTATAGACACTGTGAATCTCTATCAGAGGTGGAATATAACTAAGTAAATTTACCTTTTAAGTACTGGTCTTGAGTACAATTCTGAGGTACTTGTACTTTACTTGAGTATTTCCATTTCATGTAACTTCTACTTTACTGCATTTTAACCAAATATTGTACTTTTTACTCCACTACATTTAGCTGACAGTTTTAGTTACTTTTCAGGTCGAGATTTAATGTAAAAACATGATAGATTTAAAAAAAAAAAAAAAAAGATTAAACTTCATAACAATACATTAAGTAGTTAAAATGATCTTTACAAAATTAAAAGGCTGCTTAAATAAATGCATGAATAACTAGACAATCACTCGGAGAGCGCAGACCTCCGCCAAGGCAATAGGGTCAGTTACACAACTGCACACTTGAAGGATTATATTGAAAGACTGTATTTTGGGAGCTCACTGGCATTGAAATATTTCATCCACTAGATGGCGTCAGTTAGTGAAGGCAATATGGTCACTGACGCACTAATATAAATTCACAATATAAATTCCAGATGGTGTCCTGGATCACCGATCACCACTTTTTTTTACAGTTCAAAACCAAAGATATAAAAGCTGACAAAAGCCAATTTTTGCACAAAAATAACTTTATATTTTTATGTCAATTGTCTTGTCGTTGCAGCTATAATTGGGTCCAGTTCAGAGTTTGAGTCTCCGGAGAATAAATGCAAGTCGACACAGTGCCCTTAAAAAGTGCCATAAACAACCATGTGTGGCATGTGTGTGCGTGTTTATCTCCCGCTGTGCACGGCGGTGAATGTTTTGTGGCGGGCTGTCGTTGTCAGTGCTATCAGCACCGGGGTTTATCGGGGTTCCCTAAGCAGCTCAGGGGCTGAGTCTGAGTGGTTTTGTAGTTTGGGCTCGCACGTTATTACACCTGGATCGGAGCGTGGATGTGACAGGCCTGCCTCGGGCCTGGGGAATGTGCAGAAAATGAGTACAACAAAGGAAAACAAGAACAGGGCGTAGAGGCGGGGTGGAAGGAAAAATGATCACGTCTTTGGGGGGAATGTGTCTGGGTCTGACCAATATATATGCAGAAAACATCACACATGCAGGTGCAAAGATAAAACTCTTTGGGCTGCATTTTTTTTGACGATATTTAACAGTTTTATTTTTTTGTAATCAATATGTGTTCCATGCTTAAGACAAATCCAAAAAGTACACACCTTGTAGGTTGATTTAAATAAAAAGATGAGAATATTATTCTGTTTCGCAGCTTCTGTGTCGCCTGAAAACGACAAACAGATGAATCACTGACTTCTGACTGGTTAGGGTAAACAAAAACAAAACAAACCCCCTCCTACAGAGGCATCAGCTCACATGGAGCACAGCGTCAGGCTGAACAATGAGGTGCAGCGAGCAAGTCATTCCTGTTTCAACATGACAATGTGCACAAAGCCAAGTCCTTGGAGAAAATCTCCTGGTGTGGACGGCCTGCACGCAGACACATCCAGCACAATACTGTGGCTGAACGGATGAAAATATCTGCAGCCGGCTTGTAAAATCAGCATATTAATACTCAACAGTGACATATGAGCTCGCTGCCTTTTCTTTTACATTATTCTGGAAGCTTCAGTGTGAGAGGACCAGTGAAAGCTTACCTTATCTGAAAGCACGACCCTTGTTTTTATGCAAATTTGGCTCTCTGCTCTTAAATATTAATATATTCCTCTATTCTTCCAGTTAATCATCTCAAAAGTACAAGCCTATTTTTTTTACTGGGAGAGGTGATTCATGAAATCCAATTATATTCTGTCACACGCTTCAAAATCTCTGGCTGCATCATTCTTATTTTGAGAAAGCGGACAGCCTCCCTCCGCTGCTGCCTCACAGTCAACACTGCGGCCGCTGTTGTCGCTACAAATCCATCTGGTCACATGTGAGTAACACGGTAACACTTGTTGCATCTCATGTCCCACAATGCTCCGCTGTTCTCTCAGCGTTCATATTTGGGGGGAAGCAGCTGCACAATATGTGACATTACACAAAACTTAAACTGTTATTTCTAGAAAACTGTGTGAGTGATCAAAATTCCCACCATCTTGTGTTAAAGTATAGCGAATTGTCGATCTTCCATTCATTTCAATGGGCCTTACAGCGCTGTTTTTGCAGTTTCTCCGACAATAGCGGAGGCGAAACGGCATCAAAAACACATAGCACACTATTCCCAATCATTCCCCACGTTTTATTTACCTTTATTTACACAAATGTTATAAAGATGGTGTCTTAAATGCTTATTTTGTTGGTTCAAAACCAAAGATATTAAGTGTTATAGGATATAAAAGAGACAAAAGCAGGAAATCCTAATATTTGAGGGTGAAACAGCATTTCCTGTCTGTTTTTCCGTCATTTGACTAACCGTGTCAGCTATGATTGGGTCCAGATGAGAGTTTGACTTGCAGAGAATAAATGCAAATGCAATTTTGATCCAACAAGAAACCCTGTGGTTAACTTTGTTGTGAAGAGTTGTGACAGCTATGTTAGCTTAGCCCAGCATAAAAACACAGAACAAGGCACTTAAAACCTAAAGAGTTCACTTGAACACTTAAACCAGCTATTGAGACCATAAACTCATGAGAAAAATGATTACTGAAGTAATAAATAAAGTGAAAAGTTTGATCTTTAAAATCAGACTTCTTTGGATCGGCCCACTGCTGGCCATTAGAAAGAATGCGGGTTCAAGGCTTTTCCATATTGATTTCACTTGCACTTGGAGTGGTATATGAATTTGCCGTTTAATTCTCAGCATCAAAGTGAATGCATGTATTTCCCAAAACATTTTTAATACTATCATTGCAATATGCATGGTAGCTAACTTCAAATTGTAGCTGTTAAGCTCCACCCACAGAGGTTTACCTTGACCAATGAGATTCCTTCTGCCTCAGAGGTGTAACTGCAGTCTGCATGTGTGAATGTGTTGATGTACAGTGAATCACATTACACTCAACAGATGGTGCAGGACACAATATTTTCAGTTGCTTTATTGTGATTCATCCCATGAGCCTCCTGCACTGGGAGGCCCTTCTTGTCTAGCAAGAGCGTTTACTCTGGACATGCTTTATTAATACATGAATTATTCAATTTCATTGTCCCCGGTTCATCTTCATGCAATCTCCCTCTCTCTGTGTCTCACTTCATTCATCTCTCACTCTCTCCATCCCTCCCATTCAATCACTCGCTCGCCTGCTCTCTCGTCCTATATTGCTCACATTCTTCAAAGTGAGCGCCCAGATCCTGCAGATTCATTTATGTATGGACTTAATGATCTCAGTGGAATGGATGTCTTGGCTCCGTGAGTCACCTATCATACCAAATCCAGTCTCTTAATGAATTATTCAGGATTGTCCCCATAACTCAGGCTGTCAAACCATTTGTCAGCACTCCTGCTTATAATACAGACTGACAAAACAGAAAACATGCATGCTTTTACTTTTGCTAAACACCATCTTGTAGTTGAAATAGTTTTTGGTGCATTATTGAGATTTTATAATAAGGAATATGGTTTTTTATACTCCAGTCAGCAGGAAAACGTACAGGAGATTGACGGGTTGTGGCTGAGATGAACAATCCAAATCTGGCTTTTTAGCTCAACAGAGAAGTGAAGTTTATTCATGCAGCCTATAATCATAGAGGATGGATGTATTGTCGAGGGCAGCGAGGCAGCGAGAGGTGGGGGAGATGCACGGGACGAACAAAGAAAAAGAAAAGAACAATAGCAGGAGATGAAGAAGAGAAGATGAAGTGAAAATCATTGAAAAGCAGCAAGCATGTTAAATTCTCCCCGAGGAGAAGCTCTTCAAAGTGAGCCGAATTACTCCGAAGCCTTTGCGGAGCGCAGAGAAGAACATAAACGAGGATGGAAAAAAAGAGCCGTGCATTAAATTTTAATTATGTTTTCTTTGATTTAGGATGACATCTTAGTAAAACTGTCAGTGACGACCTCGTGGTGAAGAGTGAATGAGAGTGGACGTGTAACAAAACTGTACGCTGTCCTGAATGGCGCAGCTCACAACTGCAACACGGTTATGGCTTTATAATTGTAATGGTAATTATTATTATGTTAGCATTTCACAACTACAGCTCCCATGAGGGTTTGAAGCAGCGTTTGCATGAGTCTCATGAGAGTTGTAGTTGTGAAAAAAAAGAAGAAACTGGCAGCTCTGCATTAAAACATTGATGCTGTTCTTTGCATTTTTTACATTATGGTATATGTATTTATATTACCTCATGAATAGTGATTGTCAAACAAAAGAATTGGAAATGACATATATATTATGACTGCACTAACCCTGTTTCAAATCACATTTCTTTTCACTGGCAGAAATAGGATACTTAATTATAAATAATGTTGAATTTGCATCTTTAATAACAAAAGAAAAAGAGTCCTGTCCTTAACTGCCTTATTATATCTACAGTTGAGCTGTCTGGAGAGAATGACTTTAGGTACATTTTGATGCTGGTACTTTTATGTATTTACTTAAGTAAGTTTTAAATGCAGGATTTTAGTGGAATAAATTCACGGTGTGGTATTATTTTATTTATTAATTTAAGTTATTTTAATAATACACTTTCCGGGTTCCAACATGAGGGAGCGTTTAAGTGAACTTCCCCAGTTGGAGTTGGAAAGTTATATTTCCGATTATTCCGACAGTGCCTAAACGCGACATAATTGTCCGGCGCTGTTTTGGTAAAACACCAGTTGAGCTAACGAAGTACTTGAACTCCTGTCGATCTCACCTATACACGCTAAAAAAAAAAAAAAAGCTAAATGAACACAGCACAGAGAAAGAGGTTCACTTTAAACCGGGTAAATATCGATATCTTAGCCTGCTAATGTTAGCATTTAGCTTAACGGAAAGCCAGCTAATGAGCTGCTAGCATGGCCTATTTTGTTTTTGGGAACCCTCTTATAGTCAAAAGGAAGTGCTAACAGAACTTCCTGATCATGTTTGTGATCAATTATTTGTCATATAAAAGTAGAAGTTATAAGTAAACAGTAAAATGTGGATTTGATGTTGTTATAACAATTATTTTTGTGTTTGATGCATGTTGTCTTTCTAAACTGTGCTTTATCCCTATCCTGTTTCTCTGTTTCCCTTCCTGTGTTTCCTCCAACCAGACAGTAACTTTGTCCTGGGGAACGCTCAGGTCCAGTCCCTCTACCCTATAGTCTACTGCTCCGATGGCTTCTGTGAACTGACCGGCTTCGCCCGTGGCGAGCTGATGCAGAAGAGCTGCATGTGCCACTTCCTGTACGGCGGCGAGACCAGCGACCGTCTCACCTCGCAGATGCAGAAAGCTCTGGATGAACGTCGGGAGTTTAAGACTGAGATCATTCTGTACAAGAAGAGCGGTAAGACCGGATGGCTGGAGGATATTGTCAAGCTTAATCACAGCGCTGTCAGTCAAAGTGATCTTTTAGTCAAACCGGACGTGTTTGGGGATTGCAGGGTAATTTATTTTTAGGTTGGAAAATTCAAATCTTTTTTTTCTCTTTGAGCAGGCTCCAAGTTCTGGTGTCTGCTGGACATAGTGCCCATAAAGAATGAGAAAAGCGAGGTGGTTCTGTTCCTGGTCTCCCATAAGGACATCACAGAAAATAAGGACCTGGACCATGGCAATGAATCTGACACTGGTGAGAGAAAGCATGAAAAGTCATTTTCCAATCCCACTATAATTCACATGAAATGATTCAATCGAGGGTTTGCAGCTGGGGCACGAATCTATCAGCAGACATGAGAGGGGATATTATGGAGGGGGTTTGGGAGCAGTCACCAAATAAATAACCAATTCTACCTTTTCAGCAAAACAGTTTCCTTGTGTCCTTATTTTCAGATGAGGAAACCGGCCTGGAGATCCACCAGATTAGCCGCCCTCCAGGCTTCAACATGGAGCGCCGCCGCAGTCGGGCCGTCCTCTACCAGCTGTCTGGACACCTACAGAAACAGGACAAAACCAAAAGCAAGCTCAAGATCAACAATGTGAGACATTTTGTCCTGTATAGTTAATGTCCTACTTAGGGGTTGACCTACTGTATTTCTTAAAGCATAATACTGTTGTGTCAGCAGATTCATCTTGCATTTGCTGAAAGGAGCAAATTGCTTGTCCAGGCTTCATTTGCAGCACAACTTGATTTGCATTCATTTCAAGGTCAATAAGATGGAAACTTGTGAATTTAAGCAACTCGGATGAGATAAAGTTTGCCCTTTGCAGTGTGATCTTGCTGACCCCGGTCCTTAGAGGGAATAAATTGGCATAAAAGCTCTCATTAGTCTCGTGAATTCATTGCACAGCTGGGTAATCAGGTATCATGGTTAACAGGTTTCATCCTCTTGCATCAGCTGAAGTTATAGGAGGAAAGAGGATTTTTCTTGGCAGCTGGAGACACACAGTTGCCAGAAAAATGTTTGGCTTTGTATGTTTCTGCAAACCACAGATATGTGGATTTGAAGTGCCTGTATAAGAGGTGTACACAACATCATTATCCATTACTGTGCAATCAAGAAATTATGTTTCTGTATTCTGATAGAAGCCAAAAAATGGGGCTGTTTTATTCCAATTTGGTTGTATTTTGTGACCCAAAATTAATTGGCAATGCAATTGTTGTTCCCTCAAAGCATCAAAGTGATTTGATATTGGCATAATAGTGTTAATTATGACATATAATCCCACACCCTCAAACTGTAGTTTTCATTTCTCCCTTGAAGGGAAAAATCCTAAATTCCAATCATGAAGCATTTGTGTATTTATATTTCAACTGGGTTTATAAAAGGAGGAAATTAACATTCAGCTAAAAACTACAGTCATATGCTTCAGTTTGATGAATTGGTTTCAGGGATTTATAAGAAATCCAGCCACCACCAGGGGCTTTGTCTCACTACTCCTGCACATAATGTGTAGAGTCCAGAAGTTAAAGACAAAAGTAACTGTTTTCAGCTCAACCCTGATCTTTTGCAAAACCATAACCAAGTAGTTTTGCTTCCAATTAACAGTCAATTGGAAGCAACGAATCAAAAACATTTTCTGCATATTTTGAAGATTTGCTTGAGAAAAGCTTGATGGAAACACAAAACTAAACAGGAGATGGAAATTATTTTTCCAAATAAGTTCTGATGTGGCAAAGATTTAACTCACATGACTGATCAGCTGTTAAATAAATTGCCTATTTTAATTAAATTCCTGAAGACTTTTCTCTCCATTTTCTGTTGTGGGATGCCAGAGTTGTCCCATAATCAATCTCTTTTTTGTTGTTTTCTCTCTTCTTATTCTACTGTTTACTGACAGATTCGTCTACAGTAACACATTACACTACCATCTTCTGACCAAAGTACGTTACTGGAGCTTTGTTTTTTTGCTCTAAACCAGCTGATGGGAATTTTGCTGCAAAATTCTCTTTGACTTTAATGGAAACAAAAGAATTACTTTTTTTTAACTTGCAAGTTGGGACACTGTAAAAATAAAAACAGAGGCACCAAATTCAGAATTCAGAGTCTATTTACAAGAAACAAAAGTTTGAACATGAAATCGTTGTGGAGTTTTCAATTGAATATATGCCAAACAGTTTTATATACATTTTATGTACCATCCCAGCTATTAAAAAAATAAGTTGTATGTACTCATTTATGAATATTTTTCTGTTTTTGTTTCCAAGTTTATTTAAGTTTTCCTCTAAATTATGTAGAACCCAAACCATGCAACACCACACTTTCCAACTGAAACCTTAAATCACTGGAGCTACTAGCAGTTCTGCTAATGATAATAAAATATTCATGCTGGCTGGTGGAGATACTCTCAAGCTGTAGGTTCCCCACAGATAATAAGATGATCAATTATTGATTAGTTTGTGATATGCCTTATACGTCTTCATAATGTTTGCGCCTCATCCAGAGTGTTCTTGGAGCCAATGCAAACCCGGTCCCAGAGTACAAGGTGGCAGACATCCAGAAGTCCCGTCTCATCCTGCTTCACTACGGTGCGTTCAAAGCTGGCTGGGATTGGCTCATCCTTCTGGCCACCTTCTACGTCGCCGTCACCGTTCCCTATAATGTCTGCTTCACTGCGGTGGAGATCCGAGAGGACGGCGCCTCAGCAGCACGAAACCCTCCGAGTGTCAGCGACATCTTGGTGGAGATACTTTTCATCATCGGTAAGGCGGCTTTCACATGATTTAAATGTTTTTCTGAAAAGGGACAAACTGTAACAGACTTCAGCTGTGCATTTAAATAAGTCTACAGGACTTCTGTAAGGCTTTCATGTCACAGCTGAAATATATATTGGTAGAAAGTGCTGCTACAGTGCCATTATTCCCTGGCTGCAATGATGGTGCAGAGACACTGAGAGCGCACCCGGAAACACTGACCAATCAGAGAAGAGGCTTTTTTTTAAGGGGCCTTAAAAAAACAGGCACTAAAACTGAGCATTTCAGACAGAGGAAATAATGTCTTTTCTAACATTAAAACATGTAGAAATGTAAGTTATAAAACTTAAAGTGAGTGTAATATATCCTCTGTAAGTCAAACCACTTGGCTCCTCTTCATTCATATAATATTCCACTTTATGCTAATATGAGTTTAAGGATAAACTCCCTCCTGCTTTACATAATATAAGCAAGCAGCTCTGAAACCTCCACTCCTTCTCTCCTAATTGGCCCAGTTAGCTGCACCACAGTCTGCACTGCCTCCAACTCCTCCTCATGCACACGAGATGTACAGTGTGCTAAATGAACCTCCCTAACAAGCTCCACTTCTTCTCTATTGTATCTCAACCTGCCGAGTTCCCATCGTTAGGGGAATTGTCTTCCCAACCCTGGATCAGTGTTGGCCAGAATAATTCAAAATTATGCAGGTTTGGGAGAGTTGGATGAGACGATTGATACTGTGTGAGATTACAGCCCGAAACAGGGTGAAACATCTCTGTTCAGATGAAAAAATCAGGATATAACGTGTTAATTAAGTGAGTTCTGTGTGCCAGATATCGTGCTGAACTTCCGCACCACCTTCGTGAGCACGTCCGGTCAGGTGGTGTACGACGCCCGCTGCATCTGCATTCACTACGTCACGTCCTGGCTGTTTGTGGATCTGATCGCCGCCTTGCCCTTTGACCTGCTCTACGCCTTCAATATCAGTGTGGTGGGTCTCACACACACACAGCTGTACAGTGTAGCTTTTGGTTTGTTATATCATGTGCACATTTGTGTGTATATGCATGTTAACATTAATTAATTAAGACCATAAAAGAGCCTGCAAATGCACAATGACGAGCCAAAGGAGAGCTAATGAAACGTTTTTTTTGTTCTGTGTTTTCTTAAAATCCTGCGCTCAGTATCGAGTGTTGTGTAGTGGCTTCGAGGGAAGAAAACTGAGTCTGGGCTTCAAAATGAAACTCGTTATTAGGTAACCAGTAATTAAGCTGATAAATGAGTATGCTGATGACTAATTACAGGTGGAAGCAAGTCAATTAGCCAGATGATGAGTGCAGAGCCTGCTGGCCGTTTATCGGATACAGTGAGATTTATACTGGATCACTGATCTGGACTGTGAGAAAAGAAATGTTTCTTTATACACATTTATGTTAATTGCTTTTGTCTTTATTTTCACAGCTGGTCATGTGATGAGTAACGATATTCGTGTTTATAGCTGTGAATTCCCTGAATGGATCCAGAGAATTCAGTTCTATCCGTGTTGGGTGTCATTTATCTGCGCTCAAACCAGAGCTGCTTCAATTAACTAACAGAGGGCTTTTTTTTTTTTTTGCACTGAAGCAAGCAGGGAATTGTTAATGCAAAGGTCAGGGGAGGAAATCAATAAAGGGACAATGTTTGATGAGGGAATCGCTACTTCAGGTTCACAGGAATGTTTCCAGTGGCGGATGATGATAGGAGTGATTTTATAAAAGCTGCAAAAACACTAAAAAAGTTTATCTTGAGTTAAATTTGGTGTTGTAGTATTTTTAACCCTTTTGCATCCCTTAAAAACTCATCTTTTATTTGCTATAAACCTCTATATTTGTATAATCTTTTTTCACTTTTACTGAATAAATCTACAGTTCAGTCCAGATCATTCATTCATTTTCCAATTTTGACCCTTTAAATTCCAGTTTGTTTAGATAGTGGCAGTGAAATTTGTGAATTATTGACTCTACAAGGATTTTTTTTTACCTTTGTGAGCGGTCTTGGACATGTGAATGATCTGCACCAGCATTGGTATTGATGCATTGGCTGTTATCTCAGAGCATCAGTGGGTGATACCTACACCTCCAGCGACATGGCTCGCTGTCAAGGTGTCTGATTAAAATTCTTCTTGTGCATGGGTAATTTCTAATTGGCCCCAGATCAGAAGCTCATAAGATTAAACATGAAGTACAGTTCTGATTTAAAGCCCCCTGTACCCATCCAGGAGTCACTAATCCCATCCTAACGAGCTCCACTTTGACTCCTCTCTCTCGCTCCCAGAACTTTGGCGTCCACCTGCTGAAGACGGTGCGCCTCCTCCGCCTCCTGCGCCTCCTCCAGAAGCTGGATCGTTACTCCCAGTACAGCGCTGTGGTCCTCACCCTGCTCATGTCCACCTTCGCCCTGCTGGGCCACTGGATGGCCTGCGTCTGGTACTTCATCGGACGCAGCGAGATCGAAAGTAATAGCCCCGCCTCCTGGGATGTAGGTTTGTGTGTTGCCAATTCATGGAAGGATTTTATTCTCAGTGTTTGTGTCATTTTACTGAGAAAACACTTCTAATTATGGGGATCCGTCTCCTGCTGTGCTCACTGGTGCCAAACAACAAAACTGTGAGATGCTTTAGGTGATGCTGGTTAACTCAGCAACATAGGATGAGAATAGAAGATATATATACAGATGCACATGTGCATACTGATACACTCGGGGCGGCTCTGGCTCAGGTGGAAGAGCGCGCTGTTCATCAATTTAGGGTTGGTAATTAAGCGAAACACTGAAGCCTAAATGACTTCCGATGAGCAGGGCAGGATCCATCTTTCTTTGTTAATGAGTGCGTGTGCACTGGTGAATGAGAAGCGCTTTGTCCAACACAGCTTGAAAAGCACTATATACATGTTATCCATTTAACATTACAAGTCAACCACAGTTTTTAGTTCCTTAAAGGGAAATGTTTGACTGCAGCATTGATAGAAGAAAAACAGATTAGTCCAAATGAAACTGTTTTCCTGTTCTGCAGATCTGATCCTGCCTTACTCTGTCATCCGGCAGATTAAACGTCAAATCTTCACACATCTTCGTTACTAAGGGACAACTTAATCACTTTCCCACATTTTAAAAAGTTTCCAGTCTGACTCGGAGCCCTTTCCTTTCTATCTCCCTCCCGACTGTCAATAAAGCTGTAAAATGGCCAAAAATGACCTCGGGTGCTACAACCCTGATTCCAAAAATGTTTATAAAAAAGAGTGCGATCACATATATCGAAGACAGGATGTTCAAACTGATAAACTTAATTGTTTAATGTAAATACACACTCAGTGTGAATTTGATGCCTGCAACACATTCCAAAAAAGTTGGGACAGGGTCATATTTACCACTGTTTAACATCTCTCTGTAAATGTAAAGCAACTGAGGACATGAATTGTTGTATTTTGTGCTTCATAATGCATCACAAACTTTCAGTCTGGCCTGCAGGCGTGCCAGTTTAGTACCTGCACTCCTTTCCTTCAGAGCCGTGCTGTTGTAACACATGCAGAAAGTGTCTTGGTGTTGTCTTGCTGAAAGAAGCAGGGACGTCCCTGTGAAAAACATAATGACTTGCAAGTACTTTGAGATTTGCATTCAATTAGATACAGCACAAGCACAAAAAAACACAAAAAATCTACTTGTTACATTCTGTTTTTTGTGTTTTTGTGTGTGTTTTTACACATCGTTTGCAGCTTTTGAGAATCAGGGTTGTAAGTCTTAAGGGGCTTAAAACAACGAATTAAAAAGGAGAAAATGCCTTTGAAGAGAATACTTGCCACAATATGATAGAAACGAACAAACAGACAAAATTAGAATCTATACAAATCAGTTTTAAATAGATAGAAGTTGACATTATCAGATCAGCGAGTGTAAAGTGTGCGGCCTGTCCTCCAAAGACACAAACACCAGCACTGAAATAATAACTCTGCCCTTCCAGCCTTGTTACCCTGCTGATAAAGTCCATCTGACAGTGAGTCTCATTGAACTGACACTCTCTTCCCATCAGGCTGGCTCCATGAACTGGCCAAGCGCTTGGGAACACCGTACTTCCTGGCACCGCTGACCTCCCTGCTGGGAGTCTCTGATTCGCCTCAAGGCGCCGTGACAGCAGGAATGACCAACTACAGCCAGTGGAACAGCTCGGGGTTGGAGCCGCTGAGCGGGGCGGGTTTGCTGGGTTCGGGCCAATGGAACGGCAGCAGGACCAGAGCGAGGACGCCCGGCGGCTCGGGGACGACGCTGAGCGGCGGGCCGTCTGTCAGGAGCTCCTACGTGACGTCGCTGTACTTCGCTCTGAGCAGCCTGACCAGTGTGGGATTTGGCAACGTTTCAGCCAACACAGACTCTGAAAAGATCTTCTCCATATGCACCATGCTGATCGGAGGTAACCACAGCAGTCATACATCCACAACATTCTGTCAATATTAGGATTTCATGTCGACAGGTCGCTGACTAACAAGTTCAATCTGATGAACTACAAGGATTTGGCTCAACAGCTGAGGTTGTCGAATTGCATTTAACTGATGTTACATTTGCAGTTTGATTCAAAATATTTGCAGGAATTTATATTTTAGCATCATTAATCTAATTTTCAATTAAAAAGATATTAAATTATCATGATGCAATTTTTTTTTTCTTATGATTATTTTTTTGCAATAATCTGTAGTCGTGTTTCCATCAACACATTCCTATGCTCATTTTTAAGATTTATAGGAGAAAAGCTTGATGGAAACACCCAAAAGTGCATTAAAAGTGTTTTTTGGTCTTTTTCAAAAATAGTTAATGCGCTAAACGGGAGATGGAAACACTTTTTCTGAATAAGTTCTGACATAGTGAACATTTAACCCATGACTCATCAGCTGTTTCCGCTAAGTTGCCCAATTTAATCAAATTCCTGAAGACCTAGCAACTTTTTTTTGTTTTCTCTTCTTCTTCTACTGTTTACTGACAGATTATCCTGCAGTGACACATTTCACTGCCATCTACTGACCAAAGTACGTTTATGCAGATTTGTTTATTTGCTCTAAACCAGCTGATGGAAACGTCCTTAATTCGTATTTTCTTAAATGCAACATTTCAAAATGTTGCTTCAAAACAGGCTTGGACTTTGATGGAAACACAGCTTCAATCAAGTCTTATTCTGCAGACTAACATTTGTTGGCTGCCACAACACTCGATTCAGAATGGTATTTAAGACATATTTTACCTTTTACAAATATTACTCCTCTTGTCATTTGGATATTGCACTAGCCTATATTTCATTTTTTAATCAAGTTGGATAAATTGTGCAGCCCTACCGAGGCATTGCTCTCTCAAAGGAGAAAACAGCAGCTGGCAGTGGTGCAAAGCAAATCTACCTCTGATCATGTGTAGATTTATTTTCCTACCTCTGACCAGAGCTGCCGGCTATCCAGGTATTAAGGTTTTAATCCCACCAAACTCCTAAACCTCCCATTCTGTAAAGAAACAGTGCAGCTTCTTTTATTGGGATAAACTTCTCTGGTGCATTTGTCTCCTCGTCTGCAGCGTTAATGCACGCTGTGGTGTTTGGTAACGTGACCGCCATCATCCAGAGGATGTACTCCCGCCGCTCCCTCTACCACACCCGCACCAAGGACCTGAAGGACTTCATCCGGGTGCACCGGCTGCCCAAAGCCCTCGAGCAGCGCATGATGGAGTGTTTCCAGACGACCTGGTCCGTCAACAACGGCATCGACGTCAGCGAGGTAGGAGGGGCTCACTACATCAAGATGAATGAAGAATGTTTCTGAAAATGTGGCACTGTTCCTTTAACATGTGACCTCTGTGGCTTGGATAGACCTTGTCGTTACAATGGGAATAACTGGCTTGGCTTCTAAAATTGAAAGTGCAAATCGGGCGAGTTGCCCTCTGAGCAGACTAAAGAAACCGCTCAAAGTCACTGAGAGGATTTGGGTTTTGTTTTGGGTTCTATCACGCTGGGGAAGCGATCTTAATTTCATGGATTAATGACAGACACTGAACTCACTCTTGATGTGTTTTACCATGGCTTCAAATCTTGATAATCCCTTCTAAAGAGATAACATGAGGGGGGAGAGGCGCTAATACTTTAAGGTAATAACCCACAACTTTCCCTGGCAAAGCTTTTTGCTTCTCTCAAACATACAGCGTGGATTCACTCCGTAGTATAGTATATGCAGAGCTGTTGCATTTGCTGGGATGAATCACATTTGAGTAAATGCACAAAATGAAAATAAACGTCATCTAGCAACTGTCATGCATGTGTCAGTTGGTTGTGACTATGTGGGAAAGGTTTTATTTCGCCTGCTACCTCCACCTTCCCACACAGTCACATTCACAATGATGACAAAGAACTGAGAGATCTTCCATAGTTTACAGGCACATAAACGAAGCTATGCTTTGTGTGTTTTCTCATTCCCTCCTCAGCTGCTGAAGGACTTCCCGGACGAGCTGAGGGCCGACATCGCCATGCACCTGAACAGCGAGCTGCTGCAGCTGTCGCTCTTTGAGTCGGCCAGCAGGGGGTGTCTGCGCTCCCTCTCCCTCATCATCAAGACGTCCTTCTGTGCTCCGGGGGAGTTCCTCATCCGGCAGGGTGACGCCCTCCAGGCCATCTACTTCGTGTGCTCCGGCTCCATGGAAGTGCTGAAGGACAGCACCGTGCTGGCCATTCTGGGTAAGGAACAACTGAAGTTTGTATTTAAAGGCTGATTAGTTCATTACTCAATTGTCACAGAATTAATTTGCAACTATTTTGGTAATCGAATAACTGTTTCATTAATATTTTAGCAAAAACTAGTCAGATTTTTGCTGGTTTCGTGCTTCTTAAATGCCAAAGATTGTTGCATTTCTTTCTTATACATGATAGCTTTGGATTTTTGGACAGAAGAAGTCATTTTTGCTTCTGGGGAATTACACAGGGCATAATTCACTTTTTTTCTGACATTTCATTGGCAGAACGATTAAAACACATGCCAACCACACCCTTTATCGAATAACTGACACCACAACAGCACCCATCCCCTTTATGATGGGAGGGCATCCATCCAGTGAATTTTCACACTATCTTTTCGGGACACTTGCTCAGAACCAGGTTTTAATGGCCCATGCTCTCCTGAAAAGGGAGTTTGTGGGTGTGTATCCAGCCTCCTGTTGGGTCTGGGGAGTGAGTGAGTCATTTCACTACCTGAATCTTGAAGGGCTTCTCTGTCTTGGACTCCAAACCATAGAAGCCCTCCTAGATTCCGGCAGTTAAGTGACTCAGAAACCGACGTCTACTTCCAGCATGAAGAAGATAAGCTAACCTACGAGGGCCAATCCCAAAGTAAGTAACCAAGATCAGGAAGCTAGTACAGCCCCCTAAAGGATCCCTGTTTCTTAATGAAAAGTTCATGTTTCATATCTAAGATGATGAAAGAGATGTCAGACTCTGATTATACAGCTTTATTTGATAATCTATCAACCATGGACTGATTGATGGCACCTTATAATAACTCATACACCACTGCAGAAAGCTGCTTTCAGAGCTTTATTACAGGATATGAGATAGAGTTTGTGTATAGGGGCGTAAAATTAAAGAAAATAGGCTGACTCAACCATAAAGTCCTTTTTAAAGCAATGTTATGCAGGATTGGTGTTTTTTTATGTGATTCAGCAGCCCAACAGTTTCAGAGTGCAAATAATTTCTACGCTGCTGTCATAAATATAAACAGCTGTACACATTCATGTTTTTATGACTACACTACTACTGCAGTATTGACCCGGTTCTCCCAGTGGTCCAAAGCTCTAGTTTAGCAGAGTTAGCAGCAGTTAGCGGGTAACTTTACAAAAAAAAAAAAGCTTTCTCTCTATCTGTAAACTGACATCAGAGGGAAAACCCCAAAAATGTTTTCTCCATAAAATATGATCCAGCTGCACTAAAATCAATGACACACAGTGCAGAAACAGACACTTGGGACTAATAATAAAGGCACCATTCTTTCTATTACAAGTCAGTGTAGCAGAAAGATAATTTTGAGATCATTTAAGGTAAAATAGCAGCATAATTATTTACCAAATCCACTCAACGTCAGCTGTAGAGTTAAAAAAAGAACAACATTTATTCCTCATGTGTCACAAGCAGGTAAATCCACGAAATCCGTCTCCACTGTCTTCTCAGTTTTAAGGTTTTTACAAAGCAAAATGCATGAATGTGCGCTCTCTTAAAGTGACAGTACGCCATTTTCAACCAACAAACAAAATAGCCTGTTCCAGATATAAAAAGCATTGTTAAAATTAAATGTGTCAAAATATGAAGTTATTTAGTGTAATGATCCAACTTCAAATATTATAACTCAAAAATGTACAAAGAAAAGAATAAAATTAGAAAACTAAAATACAATTTAAGCTTACCTTTGTTTCTTTCGGTTAGTTGGCAGTCGGCATCTTGTCCGGCCATAGAAACTGTTTACTCTTAGTGCTAGCAGAGCACCACGTCGCTTCACCCAGTTCTTTATTCTGCAGAGCAATAAATAGTGACGTTTCTATAAATGGAAATCTTCCGGATTATTACTTTATGTAGAATGTTTTTAGAAAAGTGTTACCAGCCTTCTCCTCTTTGGTCTATTCTAGTTACAGCATTACGAGTCAAAGATGAGAAAAGGCTTTTAGCTCTGAGGAAGTTATTAAACATCCAGCGTTTAATAGCCAGCCCGACAGCTTTTATGAAGAGGAATATGATGAAGGAGAGCGGCCTTGTGGTACAATATGATAAAAGCTGCAATTATCCTCATATTAAACTGTCCCCTTGGGCAAACAAGTCACACCCCATCAAGTGAAAGATGGAGTGTGACCCAGGGACTGATGGAGAAGAAGCCAGAAACCAAACAGGAAATCCATAAACACCATTAATTGATTTTTTTTCTTTCTTTTGCCACTTAGGAGCAGTGGAACAAACTTTAAATACAACACTGACAAATAACACACTGATAAAGTTGTTACGGCGAAACAGTTTACAGATCCAGCAGATGCAGAACAGCTATGTAATTCATTTGGAGTCACATTTTTGGCCTCCTGCTGAATTATAGTCGTGTATTTATTCCACTTTTAGCTCCGTTTGGGTCTCCACCAGCTGCTTAGGGAAATATGTGTCTCTTTTACTGCTAAATACTCCAAAGTGTTTATCAGATACTTTGTCTTTCTGCCATTTGATGCTGGAAAAGTAGTGTACAGTGTGTTATGAATGATAATTAGACGGCAAACTATCAAAAATCACAACATCAATATTGTAGTAATACTCATGTGACCGACAAATACGAGCAAAACATAAGTCGTAAGACAGGATGACACATCCGAAACAACAACAACTGCAGCGTCCAGAAACCTGCAGCAACACAATGCAACATTAACAAATCACTACATGGCTCCAAAAGGTGAGCCAACTGAGCAGCGAGAACCAGAAACCTGCCTCAAAAATAAATAAAACCCTCTCCCGAGTCGTGTCCTACAACACACACGCTGACACTCCTTCCATTCTGCGTAACATGGATGAAACAGAATAGAGAAATACAAAGAGACTCACAAACAGCTCTGGAATCAGTTCAGGTTTCGTATAAAGGAGAGGGAGCAAATTGGCAACACTGTTATTCATATTAATGATCTAACTGGTGTAAATAATGAAGTTACTGCTGCCTATAGAGGGAACTCATTAGCATGTTGGATGTGCTCTGTACACACATGCACAGATGTGGAAATTAAAAACATGCACACACACTTTTTTTCTCTAAGAAACATCCAGAAAGTCTGGCTTTCTCTCACTGGTGCATATAGAAACACTCAGGGCACACATGTTTTATTTTTTCAATATTTCTAGCCTGCTCCCTGTTTCTCCCTCTCTGTCTCACACACACACACACACACACACACACACACACACACACACACACAGACACACTCAAATTGTTTTGGCATTGCCACTTTGGATTTACAGCTGTGGAGAAGGCAGCGAGGTAGAGAGAGGAAGCTGTAAAACAGAAACACAGGCCTTATGTTTTTATCTACAACAGTCCATCTGCATCCCATGTGAATACTGTAACACAGGAAAATAAAATAGTAATAAAATAGTCTAACCAGACATTCCACCTCTATGCTTTGGAGTATGTTATTCTTGATAACCGCACTGGTTTAAGTGGGTTATTCCACTACAGTAAGTATTGCATTTGCTATTTTGGGGGATTTTGCTCTTCAAATGGTTCAGTATGTTCATTACTCTCTGTGTTCTTTTGGTGTGGACAATTAAATCCTTATCAGGAATCCTTAGTAAAAGTGCTGGAGCAATATCAGCAAAAAAAACACTAGTATAAGTACTAAACAATCAATCTTTGGGACTCAAACTGTTATTTAAATTGAACTAAAGTTGAAAAAAATAGATCACAGGTGCTGCTTGATGCTGTTTTTTTCCTTTTTGTGTCTTTTTGTGAGTTTGCATTGTATAATCATGATAATGCAGTGATATGTATCTGTATATATACTCTATGTGTATTTAAATGCACAGGTGTATACTGTATATTCCAGTTTATATGGCTTGCACCAGTAGTTTTGGCACACCACTAGTAGCTGCAGTGTCTTTGATGTTTGTTGATGTCTTCTAGTTCTTTCTTGTATTATGGTATTTTATTTTATTCATTGAAAAAGTTTTGCGTTGTTTTTATGTATTATCTTAACCTGTTTACTCTGTACTTGAGCTGCTGCAACACCTGAATTTCCCCTTTGGGATCAATAAAGGAATATCTTATGTTATGCCGTTAAGAAAACGTCATGATAAGCAAGATGAAATACATCGGTCGCGATGCATAATGGCTCCTATATCAGCTTCCAGGTTAACATGAAGTATTCATCTCTGTTTCCAGGACGGGGCGACCTGATCGGCTCTGACTGTCTGACCCAGGAGGAAGTGATTAAGACCAACGCCTGTGTGAAGGCCCTCACCTACTGCGACCTGCAGTACATCAGCCTCAAAGGCCTCCGCGAGGTGCTCTGTCTCTATCCTGACTACGCCCAGAAGTTCATCACTGAGATCCAGCATGACCTGACGTACAACCTGCGGGAGGGACACGACGCCGAGGTACGATGATGGCAGATGGTTTCCTGATCTCTCTAAACGTGATATGAAGCTGCTGGATACTTTACACTTTTGCTGTTATTGTTTACCCTCACAGTTACATCTTAGTTTTAAACAAGACAAAGAAGGTGTCAGGAATTATTTGTGTTACTCACACATCCATCCATCCATCCATTCATCCATCCATTCATCCATCCATCCATTCATCC
>CAFUXE010000054.1:510985-523480 GCA_903364295.1 Serranus cabrilla | reverse complement strand
CCATCCTTCTGACCATCATCAGTTGGCACACAAATACCAAGAAAAAAGCACAAACACGTGCATTTTCATGTTTTTGTTGCCCACAGGAGAAACCACATGTGTTTTTTTCACCAGTAAGTGTTTTTCTGACCACCTTCTTGGTAATATTACCATAGAGGGGCACTGAAGATAAATCATCTTGTGATCTAAACACCCTGAAGAAAATTCTGGGTAAAATCTACAAAAAGACTCTGAATTTGAGATTGGACTCAGCTGTGCCGTGACCTCCTCCACCCAACATTTTACGCAATGTCGGAGTGATGGGTGGCTTTGCACTTGAAAAGGATTAGCCATCTGGACAGGGAGTGAGGAGGAAGCCACGGCTTCTGCTTAAGATGCAGCCAACAGATAAAGACATGAGCTAAACATGGACGATTCAGATGCCAGGGATTTACAGATGGATCTCAGCTGTAGCGTACACATGAATAACCAGCACATAGTGGAAATAACTAAGTCACATTTTCGCCGTGAGTAAGCTTGCTAATTAGAGCAGAGGTCCAAGAGAAATATCAGGGGACGAGACTGTATAGAGGCATGTAAATTATTTAAACACCTAATTAACTTCCTATATAAAGGTCTATAGGATACATGAGTTCAATTCTTTCAAATACCTACAGTTTCTTTAGTCAGCCTGGAAGCATATTGATTCCTGCTTGATTATGACAAACAATCCCTCCTGATTGGCTTTAAATCCACTAAGTCTTCGTGCACTCAAATTATGATGACAAACGGCTTATCTCTCTGAAACGAGTGAAGAAAAGGGAGCAGATGCAAGTAAATAAAAGGATGCAGTTCATTTATGGATAGAGGAATAAAGCAGCATGTCTGCAGGTTTTATTTTGTAAAGCCTCGCTGGTCATTTTTTAATGTTTCCATTCAATTTTCAAGCAGGTCAAACAAACTGTAAATTGGTTGTGCTTCTAGCTAGATTTCGCCAGAATAAAGAGTTGTATGGGATAAAAATGCTGCATATATTCTGTCAACAGAGACCGCTAATGCCAAGATACCACTCCCATGTCAGTTTGTTATATGTGATGCTGGAGCAACGGCATGGTCAGCCTAGCTTAGTTAAGCTAAATGTAATAAATGTGCAGTGGATAAAATGTAGTTAGCATCTCAAAAAAGTATCTTTTGAGAAACCTCTTTATTTTCAGATACAAAGTCATTGGTTCAAGAAAGAGTCATGACGTACAGGATTATTTCCTTTATTTTTTCAGCATGTTTTCATCTTATTATTTCTCGTTTTAATGGCAGAAATTAGCTTCAATAGAAAATGCATCAATTAAAGGCACAAAATTCTAAGATTAGATGCATTTTGTGATCACCAGGAAGTTAACTTGCATGTGTTTGCAGCATCATATCGAACTTAGGCTGTTTGACACCGAACACAAATAACTATTTCCTAAAAATCACAGAGAGTTTGATTCTAGCTACTTAGAAAGCCGATATATATAACTCAGATTTACCCTTGTCACACACATAAAACCCTACGTCCTCCTCAGCACGTTTTACACACATGCATACTGTATATTTGCATATGCGTGCTCCGCAACATTAGTAGTGCATCATCCACTGAGCACAGCATGGGGCTAAAAATAGCTCTGTCAGAGGGGTGGGGGAGGGGCAGGGTCATCCCTGACTGGATAAATATAGAACAACAACCAGATGGAGACGAGACGAGAAAACATCAGGATGAAAGGAAGCTGCAGGGTAGAAGCAAGCTGAAGCGCCTCGCTGATATTTGCATTCACGTGCCGACAAACATTCAGTGCATACGTACACACTCTGCAGATATTCACACATGCAGCTCTCCAATACCATCATAACATAACGCTGCATAAATGTCCTTGCCGGTGCAGAGTGACATACAGGCCCAAACGTGTAACATGTGGCTTTGTTTATATGTTGGCAGATGCTTTGTCTCTTATGCATAATGCACACGTGCAGCATATTTCATCATGCAACACACACACATTTCCCTCTCTTTACACCTGAACAGATACACACATAATTGGCTGATGCCCTTACAGTGCATGCTGCATATCAAGGGTGGCACGTGCTGCTCTCTCACACACACACACAAACACACACATAAATTCTAAACAGTCCCTTCTCCGCTTAGTTCCCTTCAGGCAAAACCACTGCTAAAATTAAACCTCTGTGATCTAAAAATACCAGCCGAGCACGTGAGCCAAAGACAGGAGGGAGAAGACAACAAACAGAGGGGAGAGAAGGGGAGAGAAGGGGAAGGGTGGCGGTGACAGGGGGATAAGAGCAGGGGAAGGGAAAAAAGAGGGGAGAGAGAAAACTGGATTTGTTTGCCAGTTTTTTAATCAGCTTTAAATTACAGTCCAGAAAACTCAGCACATGCAAACCAGCCACCAGAAATAACAAGCTAAACGCAGGAATTTTACTTTGAAAGGACAGTCTGTTTGACTTGTGTCTTAAACACCCACAAAGGTCACCTATATTCTTCCATGTGAGATTATAGAAAGTGTTTTGGGGTGAATGGTGTTGCACTGTTTTGAATGAGAGCGCTTCTTTGCAGCGATGCTGACAAACTGAATGGATTTAAGCACCATTGCAGCGATTGTGAATGGCAACTGTTCAGGGATGCTTTCAGTGGCTCAGCAGCTCCCCCATCTGGTCAAAGAGTGAATTCAAGATCCCTGACCTTAATCAGTCTCTCACTGTGTCCCAATTCAAAACTTAACACTCATTCTAAGCAGGTGCAAATGTAAATTCTGCTGAAAACTGTCATTTTAGGCCCATTTTGTCTTTCTAGTGGGGAACAGTGGATAGTGACTGGATTAAGAATAAATTATCTGAAAATTAATTTGAAATGCAGTTCAACACTGTGTCATGTTTTTCAAGGCATAAATCTGCAATAAACATTAAGATTTTGAGTCATTTTTAGGAAATTATGACGGATATATATGAAGGCTATTTCCATGCTCACTTTTCGGTTGGTACCATGTGTTACACAGAAAAATGAAACTTCCAAAATACATGCAATACTTAAGGAATACGGCATACTGTTGTGTCAAATGATATTTTAGAAAATGATCTAGGTCTCTAGTTTGTTGTTGCTCTAGCTCATTTTATACAGTGAGGTCAAGTTTTAAAAATGCAATGCAATGAATTGCTACTATGCTACGACTAACATCACACATGAATAAAATTGGCCTCATTGAAGCCTCATTTTTTGGAAAAAGAAATGCATGTGAATTGCCTGTAAAGAAGATGGTGCCTATAGAGCCCATTTTCATTCTGATATCTTGAGGTCAGAGGTCAAGGGACCATGTCAGTTTTTCTCGCACTAAATTTGACAAACTTTGAGTTGTTTCACCTCCTTCCCAGTAAACTAACATGACATGGTTATTTCCTCATTCTAGCTTTCTTTGAGCCCTCTGCAGCCCCTTTAGGACACTGCTCCGCATGTATTGCTCTCAATAATCACACTTTGTTGTTCCTCTTTTTGCCCCTCAGGGAGACTGCGAGAGCAACGGAGGGATCCTGAAGAAGCTTCCATCCATCAAGGAGGACGAGGAGGGATCGGGGTCTGAGGGCGAGCGCTCCCCTCACTCCAAGCTGCCCCCGCTGGGCAGGCTGGGCCGAGGCCTGCGCTCCCCCCTGCGCTCCCCTCTACGCTCCCCCCTGCTGCCGCCGAGACCCTTCAGACCGGCGAGCGATCACGCCCGGCCCGCCAGCCTGCAGATCCCCGTGGTGAGCTTCAGCTGCCTGCAGCCGGACCTCAGCCCCCGGTGAGGAACCATTCATTGATTTATCACTCAGTGAAAGTAACCCACTGTGGGAATTTGACAATTTGTGACATCATTCAAAAACAAGCAGGTTAATCTGCAGGGAGTCTCTGGAGAGGGGGCAGCAGGCGCTCGGCTGGAGCAATGCTTTTATGCTGGTGCAGCTGTGTGAGGGTGCACGGGAGCAGAAATTGTGTCACTGTGTCGGATTTACAAAAAGATATCGAGCATTACAGTGGAAGATAAATCTTGATTACTTTGCCTAATCTGCCTTTGTAAAATCTACATCAGAGCATGTGATACATTAATTCATTCATTTTTTAGTTTAAATACATTTCATGCAATCAGTGTCCAGCAGTCTGATTAAAGGAAATGATCTAAATCATGATGCTGGAGATCCATGATGAGCCACGAAAGGGTTTTTTATGATTAGGGTTTTATCTAAAAAGAAGTTAAATACCACAGAAGAAGAAGCGTCATATGATGTAAAGCACTTGGTTTCAGTGAATGAATGAGCAATAGGAGTGTCTCAAGGTTGTGTCTCAGTTAAGTGAAGTTGTGAAGTCGTATGCGATCATGGCACCACTGAAAATCTGTTTACACAGAGCTGAGAGGAGCGGACAGGACAGGTTGTAAGAAGAGGTTGTAAAAATGCAAACAGTTCAATATGTATAGCATGTGGAGACCCAAAGCGTTGTATATATAAATAACATTTTATTCCATTAAAAAAGAAAGTATCTTGTGTTCATTTCATTCTCAGGTTTGTGGATGGAATCGAGACAGAAAACCAAAGCGGTTCTGCCCCGAAGTTTGATTTTTCTCCCAGTGCAACTCGGAGTTTCTTACCGAGTCCTGATTCAGCCGCTTCAGGTTAACACACACGTACATATCATACTGAACTGTGGTTAAAGTTCTTGTTTGCATGTTTTATATATGTATATAAATGCATGTGTCTCTATCTGTCCACAGGGGCCCATGATGATGACGACACCATGGAGACCATTGCAAAGTTAAAACATGAGGTAAGGTGGGTCACACTGAGGCGTTGCAGAGAAAAAACTGAACTATTGTTGGTTTAAAAATGACAAAAATGCTTGTTGTTCATTTTAACAAAAGCCTGTTCTTTCTGTCAGTTGTGACCAAAGATGTGACGGATTTCTCAGAAATATTTCTTTGACCAGTTCTGGTTATTTGAAAATTGAATGACTTGATATTTTAGCTCATCACAGTAACTTTCCCGAGCCTCGCTGACTGTTCCACCTGCCTCCGTCTCTCCAGATGAGCGTCCTGTCCCGTCAGGTGATGGCTGTCAGTCAGGAGCTGCAGGAGATGACCAGTCTCCTCAAACCGCTCTTCCACAACCCCTCCATGCTGCTGATACCCAACGCTGTGACTCCGCCCCCCAGCGTGTCCTCCCACAGCTGCTCCCCGGCCCCGCCCCTTTTTACTCAACAAGCACCTGCTGACTGTTCGGACGGTCCCCCGTCCATCCTGGTTCCAGAGCCGTCCTCTCCTCAGACGAGGGTGCTACAAGGAGATCTGCTTCAGTGTTCACCCGTCACCTCCCATAATCCCCCTCAACAGGCCGGTGCGGCTCCCCCAATCTCTCATCGCTCAGCTCCCCCGTCACTCAACAGCTCCCCCCACGAGCACACAGCTGTGCCACATCCCTACCCCTCCTCCTCCATCCCTTCCCTCTCCTCATCATCCATGAACCCCTTTTTGGTAGACTTATCAGGACCTGACGGCGAGCAGCCTCAGTCCTGCCTCCCGCTCCAGTCCCAGTTCATATCCCAGTCTTATCCCCATTCCCTTCCCCAGCCTCAGCTCCAGCCCTCCAGCATGTTGTCCTCCTCACACCCCCGAGAGCAGGAGGTGGAGTGGGGGGAGCACACAGCCCAGCTCAGCTTCATCAACGAAGGACAGCCCTCCGCGTGAGCCGAGACGATCCAGACACGACACAGGACTGACTGACAGGACCGACCAGCATGCCGCACTGCATGACAAACATTTGTCCAAAGTTTGGCATGTGAGTTAAGATGTACATACAACGATTTAAAGGGGTAGTTTGGATTTATTGAAGTGGAGTTAATCAAAATCAGTGTATTACGTACAGTAACCACCCCCAGTTTGGAGAAGCAGGCAAAGGTACAAACACCACGAAGTTAGTTAGTTCTTTAAGTCAATGGTGTAATTCTCTTTTTGAGCCACATGTCTCTTAATGTCATATCAAAACCCTTTAAAACACCAAAGTCAGAAAGTAACTGATTCCATTAGAGTTGAATTTTGAAGTTGAGTTTTGAAATGTTGCATGAAAGAAAATCCAAATTAGGAAGCAAAAAACCGAGCTGCAGTAACGTACTTTGGTCAGAAGATGGCAGTGTAATGTGTTGCTTTAGGCTAATCTGTCAGTAAACAGTAGAAGAAGAAGAGAAAAACAACAAAAAAGGTTGCTGATGGACAACTTTGGCCACACAAGAGAAAATGGAGAGAAGTCTTCAGGAATTGGATTCAATCACTCATGTGAGTTAGAGCTTATTCGGATAAATCGTTTCCATCTCGTTTAGCACATTAACTATTTTCCAAATTTAGTTTAATTTGAATGTTTCCATCAGGCTTTGCTCATGCAAATCTTCAAAATGTGCAGAGAAATGTGTTGATGGAAACACAACTGATAACACAAAAGAGTTTAGCCAATGTTGGAAGCTGTAGGTGGTAAAATGTATGTTTCTGTTGAAGGAGTCTGGTAGCCATCAAAAGGAACTTCTGACAGTGAAGCTGCAGTACCTGCTTCTCTTCGGTCTCAGTCCTCCTGCCTGCTTCTACCAACTGGGGACGAGCAAACCACCATCTACTGCAGATAAAACACTGACTGTGGTTAAGTACCACATACAACCTCACTTCATTAAATCCCAACGATCCCCATAAACTATTCTAGACGCTGATCTTGAGCACCAGCTGTATGCAGATCTGATAATAAAATAGTTTGTTTTTACTGTTTCATTTTGGTTTGTTTGACAAGATAACTCCGACAGAAAATTCTATAAATTAAATTAATCTTCACTCTGCCACTGCTTCCCAGAGCCGTCCACAAATACAGTAAGAAGACCAACAAGTTTTAGCTCATTGAGTTTAGATTGTGCCTTAGTATTGTTGCTAAATGTATGTGATGTGGATGTATTTTTTACAGTTTCATGCAGCTTTTGGTTTCCCTTAGAGGAAGACAGACTGGAGGTGACTTGAGGCTCACTGTCCCTTACATGAGGTACACTGCCAGACACTCAGACACAGTGATGAAACAGTCATTTCTCATCATTCAGTTTTATTGTGGCCGTGGCTGCTGCTGCTGCATCTTCTCCTCTCAGGTGTCGATCATGAAAGGACAGTAGCTACTCGGTCAGCCTCCTGAAAGACTGTACCGTGGGGCAGACGGCGCCCCAGTCCACCGGTTTGCGGTACTCGCCTTTCTCCAGCAGGTACTGGCGGCCCTTGTAGTTGGGGTGCTCGTAGAAGACCCACCAGCCTCCCAGGACCCTGCAGGAGTGCACCTCCCTCCAGTGGAAGTTCTCCAGCACGGAGGGACAGTCCTCCGTCGCCTCATACACCCGGCCTGCAAAGTCCCCTTTCACATACAGCTGGATCTTGTAAGGATCTCCGCTGGCCTGGAGGAGGATGAGGAAACAGGAGGAGGGTTTTGAGAGATGTGGTGCATGGGAAAGGAAAAGTTCACTGAGAAATGGATGCAGAATTTGTCTGTGGTGGAAGTGAAGAAATGCCTGAGAAAGGTAGGTTTGAACTCAAGTCACTGCAAGAAAATCCATTATAACAGTCATTGTTAGAGCCGGACAGATTTATCAGGTGACATATATTATTGGCCTATTAAAAGCATGTATACTGTCCAATATATGAGGTCATGAAAACCTTTCTTTACACAATATATAATGCAGAAAATGCAGTGATTCAGAACTAGTGTTACCTATTAATTTTTTTTAACTTTATTTTACAATTTAAATTTTTTTGAAACTGAACAGTAAAGATGACCATTTTGTTCTTTATTTTCTCAGTTTTTTTTTTATAGAATTAACTGACAAATATATCCATTGTTTAATATTGTTAAATATTAAATATTATTTAATTAAGTTTTATGTTTGAGAAAGTAGTGAAAAGTCAGTGCACAGTCCACATCTATTTTCATTCCAGCTCAAAAAATTCCGACATCAGCCACAATCAGCCATAATTTCCAGTTATGGATGAATTTCCGCCCTCTAAAATCATTATCAGCATCTGCCTCCCATAGCGTCCGGCTGTAGTCATGCGAGTCGATTGGTAATGTGTCTTGTTTTTGCTGAAAATCGAAAAGAAGTTTCCATTTTTCTCTAAATGTTTAGAAAAAAAAGCATCAGAACAAGATCAGAAAATGTCCTTTCTAGCCTCCTGGATAGACTAAATAAAAAGCCTTACGATGTGAATCATCTTGCAGGAGCAGACTCTGTCGTTGAGGCCGATCCAGCTCTGGTAGTCGGGGTAATCTCCTCTGGCCAGGACGTACTGGTAGCCCGTGTAGTTGGGCCTCTCGTAGATCACCCAGGTCCCGCTCTCCACCCGGGCCGAGTTACAGCGACTCAGGTAGGAGTGGAAGTCGGAGCAGTTGCTGTCGCACTCGTACCTGCGACCCTGGTAGTTCTTGTCCTCGTAGAAGATGATCTGCAGGAAGACATTAAAGGTTTAGGTGCTATATTAATGCTGTGAAAGTATTAAAACTGTAAATTAATGTAGGAAAGTACACAGCCTGTATTTAGAAACTGTTCCTTTAAATTAAATGCTGCTGCAGTGTTGTTACAGTCGTTCCCAAGCTGCAGTGATGGTGCAGGGATCCAGAAAAAGGAACTCAAACAGAGCTGAATACACGTATATTCACCAGATATACTGCAGGTACAAGGTCCTATAAAACAGTTGCAAAACTTTGTGTAGATTACACATTTTCTAGCTGTTAAACAGCTTAATTAAGACAAGAATGGTCTAATGCACGTGTCACTCACAACTAAAACATGTTCGCTCATGCTTTCATTCACTTAAGACAGCAAATGCATCAGATTTTCTGAAAAATAAATGCCCAGAAGTCTTTGTAAAACACTTACAGCTGGGCTCAAAATAATTCCAGATTCTTCAAAGTCTCAATACAAACATATTCCATCTGTTGCACAACTTTTTATTTTTATTTTAAAGGTGCAGTAAAGGTGAGATTCAAGAGGAAGATAGTTTATTGCTCTGTCTTTAAACTGCATTCTGAACCAAAACTTCAGTGTATTATAAATTAAATTAGTTAATAATTACTTTTTATATTTGATTATGGATACTTTAATTGAAAATATGGCTTCGAGAAGTTGGTTTAAAATCCTTTTTCTAAATCGTGCAACAGTTAGAAGAGTCTTAGAGGATCCTGCAAAACTTTCCAAACAGTGTTATTAAATGAACTTTTTGGTCATTCAAAGATTGCTAGTTACGTATTAAAAAAAACAAAAAACATTCATAGTGCTGTGACTTTAATAGTAATATATGAGAAGCTCAATTTGAGGCTAAAAACTGTTATCATTGCCCCTGTTTAGCTGCTACTCACCCTGCCCATCCTGGGACCAGCTGAGCTCCACCGTGTGGTCTCCCTTGAATATGTGTGTTATGTAATATAAATTCTCGGTGTGTGTGCGCGTGTGTGTGTGAGTTTGTGTGCTTGTACGTGCCCTCGCTCTCTTTTATACCTGCGGAGCACTCTATGATTGAGACAACTGCTTTGTCATGAGAATGAGATCCAAAATTTGACTCAGTGGTTCCATTGCTGCTCATGTTTTCCAGAAAGAGGCTGTGGGATTACGCTGCATAAAGACCGCAGCCGGAGGCCGACTCTTCACAGCAAACTGTAAACACACACACAGAAACACACAAACACACTCTGACATAAATACAAATATTATGGAGCTCTATTTGAGGATTGTGTAAATGTTAAACTGTTCTTCTCATGCACTGAGGGGACAAAAGAATCATCTCAGGCTGCAGTTCAGCAGGCGGCCACTAGGTGTCGGTGTTGTTTCACATTTGATTGTCTCACTTTAACCTGAATACAACCATTCACAGTTACAGTGCAACTCGATTTACATTATTATTATTATTATAACATTATTTGAGGTTAATAGATGCTAAATAGAAAAATCCCCCAACTACTTTTTTATCAACTTTATAAATGTTCATGATCTGTCAGTATGTGCGTGAGATATCCAGCTTTTACTGCAAAGTTTCAGAAAATCCAAAAATCAGTGTGTATTTTCAGATAATAAAATAATTTAAAACATATAAGTGCCGATACAAATCCCAACTCCTGAAAAAGTGACATATTTCATGGATATTTTATACCATATTATAAAATATATGATGTATTAAACACATCGTTTGGATGATTGTTAAACTTATTTTATTTCCTGTTATTGTTGCATCAGAGCTGAGTGTTCCTGTTATTTATAATATAATGCTCAGTTTTATGGCCTTTCTTTTTTTATGTCATAAATGCTTAATAAGCATCTTTTATTTTGAGTAATTCATATATACATATTTATATCCTATATAATCTGATTTTTAAAAATACCTAAATATGTTAATTTAGTTTTCTTCACTCAAATGAATGAAATGCTGAGATATAGACAATTATTTTAAATTTAATTTGTATTATTTATTTTGATGACTTACTTTGAGTTCAAGGGGTTGCAATATTGATTGATTTATTTATCTTTTTTTTTGTTTTACACACTTCATTGATAGTTCATTAATTTAACTGGAAAATAACCAGATTCATTAATTGATCATTTTAAAAATAATCTCGTTTTGTACACAAAAAAATAAACATGTTTTACTGAAAAACAACAACGTAAAACCCCTATTATACCAATAAAATTATGCATATAGAAAAAAACACTTTATCCCAGAAGAGACATTAATTTAACATAGATTTGTTTAATTGAACAGTAATTTGTCCAAACACTGCAGAATCTATAAATAAATAATAATTTCCTCTGCTTCTGTGCAGCTTTTGGTCACTCGTGTCTCCCGCCCGACACTATCGCTATAAAAGCACATCAGAAATGCTTATAAAGCTCCAAAACACACACGCAGAACATCAATATTTGCTGCTGCAGGTAATAAGAGCTGGCTTGTTTTCACTGGAGTCTTGTGAAAGCACTCTTTAATTGCCACGCATACCATCACACACACACAGACTTTTTGCTCATGGTGAGCGACTTGTGGTGAGCTGTCAAAGATACTTAAGATGATGTAGGGCAGACAAGTGTTGGCAGCTTGCACACACACACACACACACACACACACACACAGAAACCACAGAGGAGGAGCGACAGGAAGGCAGACAGGCTGAGGAGTAATGATAGGTGACTATTCTTCCATCTAGAATAAATCAAGGAGCGCTGACCACCAGCCTGCTATTTAAACACACACACACCAACAAACATGTAAGTGATGGATGGACACAATATATGGAATCACTTCTCAGGAAACTCTTTTATTTTCCTTAAAAGTTTTCATTATATTTGTCTGCTCATACAGACAATAAAAAAAGTGTATAACTGAGCGTGACAATGCTCTGCAATTTGTTTTCTTTATAGTTTAAAGGTCCCACACAGCAAAAAGTGAGTTTTGAAGCATCAAAACAGAAATGCAGTGGTGGGATGTAACTAAGTACATTTACTCAAGTACTTTTTTGAGGTACTAAGTATTTCCATTTTCCTTCTACTTCACTACATTTAAGAGGAAAATATTGTACTTTTACTCCACTACTTTTAGCTGCCAGCTTCTGTTACTTTTCAGGTCATATTTAACATAAAAACACAATCAATTTCAAGTTATTAGACTTTTTTAAAATTTTAAATAAACTTCAAATCAGTCTATTAATTATTCTGTCCAAAAGGATATCGTCGTACAAAATTCGAACGTCTTTTGGCCATTTTATGAAACTTTATTTGCAGCTAATGTTGCCAAACAGCTTTAATTCCCATTTATATGAAAATCTCATAATTAATTTAACCTTTATTTAAACAGGAAGCTTCAATCGTCTCCTTGTGTATTGTCAGAATAAAAGCAAGTAAAAATAGAAGAATAAACCCCACTGCAACTTATTGTGTTTAAGTGTAACTTGTATTAATTAGAAACTTAGAGATTGGATTTTTTTTTTTTAAAGGACATTTTATTAAAAGTTTAAACAAGGGAACAAAGACAAAGGATAAGTTAAGAGGAAACAAACTGGCATCTTTTTCCATTAAAGATTCCAATTTGTAAGTGATGTATTCACATGAAACCTGTTTATCATATCAGTTTAAAGAGGATTTAATTTGTGGAAAAGTTAAAAATCGTGTGATTTGTGAGTAAAGTTTACCTCAGTTTCTTTTTGTCACAGTCCTTTAATTGTACCTCCCTCCACCAGTAGGGAGCAGTCTCCCGGCTCCTCATGTAAACCCTCTCTCATCATTTATAACTTTTTAAATCCAGCGTGAATCTCTTCACTGTGATGAACTCCTGACATTAATCTCCTCCTGCTCCTTTTCTCTGCTGTCCCGACATCTGGGGCATTAATTCTGCTTTCTAAAACTGTGATCACATTATTCATCTTGAACTTTTTTTTTGTTCCTTTTTTTTTTTT
>CAFUXE010000054.1:405556-510931 GCA_903364295.1 Serranus cabrilla | reverse complement strand
TCCCTCCCTCTCTCTCTCTCTCCCTCCCTCCCTCTCTTCCTCTACATGTGTCATTTCTCTGCTCTTTACTCAGCAGGCAGCAGCGCTCCGTCCTCATCACTCCCTGTCTTTATTCCTCCCTGCTCCTTCTGCCGGTGAACTGGTTTTCACACCAAGGGGAAAACATTGGGACATTCATATTCTCTCAGGCTGGATTCACTCGTTTTCACCAATGGATGGAGTTTATTCCCCAGAGAGCGCGGTGACTTCTTAAAAAGTGAGTGAGCATTTACTACAACTTGGAAAGTTCTTCAAACTTAACGCGAAACGGTAAAAAAGGTCAAACTAAATTTTGATAATGATGCAAACATGCCTGACTATAAGGTTATATAACTTTTATATAAGTTAAAGGAAATGTGTGTATACATATTTGTATGTAAGTAAATGTTTTTCACACTATGAAATAGTTCATTTTTTTCTAAAGCAAGTGGAACCTTAAAACTTTTTCCTTAATATTTAAAAAATAAACACACAAAAGATATTTATAGGATTACTACAAAAACAGCTGTCTCTTTTTATGAGATATGATTGGCATATGTGTTTTCTTTTAGTAAATGCAGTTAATAATCGTGAAAATACATCACACGTCGTTGCATTTTCCAGCATTTATCCAGATAGTATTTCAGTAAACTGTTACAAAGATAGTTTCAATTACTTTCTATATATGTACTTTTATTCTATCAAATTTTATTCCAAGATAAATATTAGAAATTTAATCAAATTGAGGCTTTCTCTTCCTTTCACAGCCCTGACATTGCAACTATAAGACTGTTTTGTTTTTATATTCACATTTTTTTTGTGAGTGATTTTTAAATAACTTGAGAACTACAGCAAATGTAATAATATATAATATATGTGATGGAAGCCTAATTTTAGCTCTTTTAACCGTCTTTTTTCATAGAGCACTAGGATTGACACTAGGGGTCACCAATAATTTAAAATTAATCTAATTCTCTTATTAACTTTTATATTTTGTAATGTAAATTTCACGTTGTCAAGTGTTTTATTGAGAGGAATATGGAAAATAACACGTTTCCAAACAAATGACCCAATATATGATACTTAACTGTACCCAGTCTAGGCTGTAGAAGATATAAAAATATATATAATAAAAAATAATTTATTTAAAAATAATAAAGCTTACATGTGGTAAAAAGGGGGTTAAAATTAAATGACCTTAACTGCTTGGAGTTGAGGGAAACATATTTTACAATCAATTTAAATGATTTCATATAGCTAACATTCATTCAGATACAGTAGAAACACATTTTAAAGGTAAATAACAAATATTAAATACATATAGACACTGAATATTAATACATAATATGTGAAAGAAGAATAGTCATGACTTAATTGTTGACAAAAGTTTTATTTAAGTTGTAAAGAAAAATAAAAAAGTGGAGTTGGACCCAGCAGCTAGCTTACAGGTCTGTTTTCCTCAGGTGAAACTACAAACCACACTCAATTCAAAATTCCTTGGAGTTAACATTACCTTCTTTAAAATGGCATAATTCAATGTTCAGTTCAGGCAAGCAGCCAGTCATGAATTATTTTATTATTCTTAAGTTTAACCGTCACAGATATATCACTGGTTAAACACAGCTGCAGCTAATAAAGCAGCTAATAAAATTAATAATGAGTAACATTGCAAGCTAACAACGGCTTTCTTAGTGTGCTATTGAGCATTAACAATAGGAGCCGGTTTTATTAGCGCCGGGTTTTTTTTGGTCAGTGCTCGTTGGTTCCTAGCGGTTCATTTGGCACACCTGAATCAAACGGAGCCATTATTAGCTTGATTTTATTAGCTGCAGCTGTGTTTGTCCTGCTGTGTGCGTCAGGTGAAGAGCTGCTGCTCCCAGAGCTGCTAATAGTCCGGCGAGCGGCGACAGTGAACGGTTATAAAAGTCGATACTTAAACACAATAAAGTAAGTTGTCACATGTACACGTATGCCGAATTCATCGCGATAACTTAGATAATTAGTCAATATTAATAAAAGGTGTATTCGTGCTGTTAATAAGTAATAAATGAACAACAAATTCTTATTTAAGCGGAATTTGAATGGAATTCGTCGCGTGTAAATGCAAGTCAGTTACAGCTCTGTTGAAACGAGTTGGAAACCAGCTTCCTCAGCAGTTGAGCTATTCAATAATTGTGATAGTAAAATATAACGTTATTAACATTTAAGGAACAAAGCATGACTCAGTAATGTGAGCTTAATGTGAAACTATAATAAATAAAGTACTATATTGTGTCAAGCAAGCACAGCCTATTTTTGTCTGTTTTAGCCAAGTAAAACTAAAAAATATCATGCTTAAAAAATATGATCATTCCCATATCCTCATATATAAGTACTTTATATGTACTTATTTACTGTATAGGCCTATAACTAATAAAAACATAAAGCAAAGTCCAAAAATAAAGACTTTTCTAGATAATTCCCTGATATAATGTTGTCTGAATTTAAAGCTCTGAGTTACTCTTTTTACCAGAAAACGAAACATTAGTTGTAATGATTTTCTCCTTTGACCCAAATAGAAATTTGTGGTGTTGTCCGTCAGAAATCGAGCTGTCACTTTCCATACTGTTCTACATGATGAACCAGGTTTATGGCCACGAGCATACATTGATATTTAATGTGCTGGAGGATCTGGGAGCCTGAGCTTGACTCCCAAAATAGCGTCTCGTGTGTGTCAGCAAAGTTTGCCTCTGATTCTGGTGTTAAATATGTTTCTATTGCATCACTTTGCATTTGATTAAGTATATTTGCAGCCTATTCACTGGTTAAGAGTTCATCAGCTTCTAATTGAGGCAATTTAGTGCAAAAGTGTGGAGTTTTTCTGCGTTATGGGGGCTCGCTGTGAGGCTGGTTTAGCAGCTTTAGGGTCTGTTGTTGTGGAGTTTTCTTGTCAACAAACCAGAAGTTATCTTTACATCCAGAAAAGTAATCCTTGTGATACAAAAAAAGCGTGATGAAGGATTTTTTTCACAAGACAAATAAAACCAGAGATTTAGAGTCTCGTCTGTCCATGTATCTGTGATGTCCTTGGATTCCAGGACCCCTTGAGCTCCCTTAAATGCCACTGTAACCGGCTCCTGTGACTGTTTCAGGGTCATCTGGACAAACTTTTAGCTGTAAAATTCAGTCCTCTCCTGTTGTTACTGTAAACCCACTCAAGGACCCCACAAACTCTCTCAAGGACTCTAAGGTATCCACTTTATCGTCCCCACAGTTAATTTAATTACAGTGAACACCTAAAATGCCGTTAAAGGCCCTTGAAGTGCTCTTAAAGACACTCGAGAGACCCCCTAAATTACGCCCTGCCTAAATGAATCTGCTGCAGTGTTTTCTCTGTGTTTCTATGTGATTTGTCAGTTGGACGCTACTGAGTGTGACTGTACATTTGGCCTCCATGTGTGCTAGTAAAGTCTGTGCTGGGAGTGTGTGGTCTCTTGGCTGTACACCCTCTGAATGTGTCGCTTGAAGTGGTTTCATGTGTGTGAACGAGTGAGTGAAAAGGCGCTTTTCAGGCGTAACAGGGTCTTATCACTTTTCTCACCTTTTTTTTGCCAACTGTAATAATGACACAAGTATTTATAGTATTTATATGAGCTGAGTTAGTTAATTTTTTCTATAAAAAGTAAGGTCAAAGTATGAAGTCATAGTGTAGAAATACATAATTTGAAGCATAAAACCATATAATTAATTAGAAACTTATGAGCACAAGTACATTTATTTAGCCTGTTATTACAATATGTTTATTAAGTTGCAAGAAATCATTTATTTAATGTAAAAACTTTGATTAAAGCCTACATTAAGTAGATAAAGGCATCTCAGCCATTCAGATAATGCCAGTAACAATTAAAAACACACGTTTGTGATGTTGTACTGAAATGAAACTTCAAAATAAGAGACTCGGAGCAGGTTTACCTAATTAAATGGTAAACTTTACAAAGTAAAACCTGAAACCTCTTAATCATTTGCAATGTTTGTACAGCATTTTGATATAAAATAGATGTATTTTACTTTACTTTTGCACATAGGGACCACATTATACCATATTTGACATGTGGCTGCAGAGGACTTTCTTACAGAAGACATTTTGGTATTTCACAGTAAAAGCACAGGTGTGAATAATTACAATAACCCTCTAAACCTCAAGCAGCTTCAGGGCATTTTTCTTCTGTTTGTTCCTGTCACATTTTACTCACTGTGACATATAAGAGTCACAAAAAAAAGCACAATCATGACAAGAAGTAGCGAGAACTCAGACATGTCTTTTGTGCAGAATAACACCGTAAATTCATCAAAAACTAACAATGCAAGTTAAGTTTCCTTGTCACTTTATTTTACAGAAAAAGTTATAAAATAAAATCTATATGTACAAATTTTTTCAAGTTCCCAAAAGTTTTAGCAGTACTGGAAAAAAAAGGAGGCTCTATATGTTATAAATTCGGCTATTTACATTGTTACAACCTTTCTTGACCTCTCCTCTCAGCTCTGTGTAAACAGCCTGCAGAATATTCGCTAAATTTTTGTCACGTGACTGTTTGTCTCAGCAGAGTCATTTATGGCTTCCCGATTGTGCTGAGGAGCGCAGAATTTATTTGTTTATCCATTTATTTATTTTATAGTATTTGGTTAGTGTGAACACTATATTTTTGCCAACATTTTAATAATTTTGATGAAATATCACTATTTTAAGCTTCGATTTTTGTTATTTTTCCTGATGAAAGCATTCGTCACACAGAAATGTAAAAATAAAATGATCATTTCTGTTTTTACGGATTCTGCCTTTGATAAATGGTCCAATTTTGGCGATTTTGGTTTATTATTTGTATATTTTAAAGACGCAAGCCTTTCAAACCCGCGTACAGGTTCTGGGCTTCCTTAATAAAATCTAAAAAACATTTAGCTGCTTCGGTTTGCTGCTACAGGGGCTCATGAACAGAATAGAGCCGTTCTGAATCCTGTTAGTAACACTTGACAAGTCAAAATGTCTGTGACCTGCTGAGGTATCATCTCCCAGGTGGTTCAGCCTCCTTCACATCCTGTTTGGGATTGTTTGGTCATGTGACGGACTTCACAAGGATAATTATCCTGCTATATTGTGCTGGAATTAAGTAACAAATCTCCTAAACCAGCTCCAGAGACAAACTGTCCCAACACTGAGGAGACGTTGTTCTCCGTCCTGTTTGTGTGTCTGTACTGTAAACCCACAGCGCTTTCTCAAATACCACAACCATCCTTTTTTTCTGCTCCACATTTTTATGTCTTCTCATTAATGACTTAAACTGGTTAGAGGAGAAAATATGAAGGAGGGAAGGGGGCTGATTATCATCAATTGCCCCAAATATTCCAACAATGTTTTCTTATTAAAAGCAGACCAAACACACACTGAAGGAGAGAGCATGCAGACATGCAGTTTAATATTGACAGACTTTTTGTTTTCTCCTGATGTGATACAGTGTGTGAGGTGACACCGGATCATGTTAAAGTGAATATGAAAAGAGTTTAATTGTGTCGTCGATTTCGGAAAATGGCTTTCAGTTAATTTTCCTCCCTGGAGTGAAAATGAGTCTGGAAGTTTTTTGGTTTTGGTGGCCTGGGAAGTGCTTAGCAATCATTCAATCAGTTTTATGATAAAGGATTAATGGGTAAATTAGCGAAGACAGTGTGGGAGGGACAGCTGCACCCACATGGTGGTCTTTCAGGAATAAAACTGCTTCTATTCACATATCGTAGAAAAACATTAGACATTGTGTCAGATTATTCTACATGGAGTCAGTTACTGATTACATCTGACATGGCAGTTTCCATTGGATTACCATATTTTAAATATACTGTATTTAAGCACACTTTTAAGGTGCTTGTACTTTACTTGAGTTTTATGTAACTTTATACTTCTATTTCACTACATTTTAAGCCAAATATTGTACTTTTTACTCCACTACATTTAGCTGACAGCTTTAGTTACTTTTCAGGTCGAGATTTAACATATAAAACATGATACATTTAAAGTGATTAGACATATGTATAAATTTACCCACATAAAAGTATATTAAGTGGTCAAAATGAGCCCTACCTTGATGGCAGTAAAATGCTGATCACATTAATGCGGAAAAAATAATAATCCAATAATATATTTAGAATATATAAAACAATCTGAGTGGATCCATTCTGCATAACGAGTACTTTTACTTTTGATACTTTCAGTACATTTTGATACTTTTGTACTTTTACTTCAGTAATGCAGGACTTGTACTTGTAGTGGAGTCATTTCACAGGGTAGTATCACTACTTTTACTTCAGTAAAGTATCTGAATACTTCTTGCACCGCTGTAGTTTACGAGTTGTGCAGATCTAATAGATTTTTTTATTTCATTACTTTAATGATTTTGCGTATGAAAATCTGATAGAAATGAAGATGTTTGACGGCAGAACACCAAGCGTTCCTGTTTGAGGCCAATAATCAGCTAAATACAGTAAGAGGAGTTGTCTCTGAGCAGAGGGGAGGAGGCTGCTGAGCTCCAAACTGTGTGATTTAATTTTTCTGTCTTGTTTGTGTTGGACCAGGATTTTTAACAGCAGCTATTAATTTTGCATGTGCGTTTTATTATAATCATGTGTCGCTTTCGGGTTGACATTCATGTGTCGCTGCCGGCTTTACGGTCATACCAGTGGAAACCACACAGTGTGAGGAAAAACACAAAGCAGAGAGAGCAGACGGCTTCACAGAGACACTGAACAGGGTTTATTTAGTCATGCATGATGCTGCAGGCCTCCGGATCCTGTTCTTATATATATTTCTCTTTTGAGGCTTTGCTGAGTTCTAAATGTTTTTAAACTTCTCTGACAGTAAACCAGTACAAAGAAACCTTTTTGTGGGTTTAAAACCACACAGAGATGTAAGCATTGAAGCAGACAGTGTTCACTTTTTTACATTTTCCTTCCCTTTACTTTGGGCTGTAAGATGAGAAACTGATAAGTTACATTTATTAACACTTGAAGCATTCTTGCGTGTTGTGATCTCATGTAACAACATCATCTTTAATGTTTGATTCACACTACATGGCATCGGATCCATGCACTGTTCACACCACCACAGCTTTCTGCCTGGAAGTAATCAGCCTTTGTTTGTTTTGTCATAAAACCAATTATTTTTGTTTCAGCAATCATAAGAACTTTCCTTGTATTCCTGCCAGCTGATGTTCAAAAAATAGCATTTTTCAACACGTTTTTACTATGTAAAGCCAGTTTTCTTTCTGGCAACAAGTCCTGTACAGTATGCAGGAGACAGACTGCAGACGTCACTAAACTTATTCTAACCCCCTAAACAAAGACCAACCCGAAACATGTTATACCTGTTTATGTGTACGATATATTAACGATATGTCCACTGATTTTTGTTGCTATCGAAAGCATCATTTGGCACTACTTTTTCTCAACCCTCTCTGTCTTTCAGCCCGTTCAGTTTCCATCTGCAACAGTTCTTCTTCTGGATATTCATAAAGATTTCCTTTTGTCTCCATATTGAACATTACTGTCGCTGTCATAATCACTCATTTTTATTTTCTTGTATTTGAAGCGACTGGATTCGGACCAAAACAGCCGATCTGCAGCATTATGTGTAGGAACGTGGAAGTTCTACGGTTGAGAAAAAGTAGTGCCAAATGAAACGGCTGTGGATAGCAACAGAAATCGGTGGACATATCGTTAAGATATTTGCTAAATTGTTTTCAGTGTAAAAACAACATGATTTTAGAGGGGTTGCTTGTTGGAACTAGTGTCACAGTCCTGTCATGCAGTGTGATAACGTGCCATGTAACATTGTGACTTGTCGTCTCATGGCGTCATGTCAGTCGTGTCCACTTTACTGAGTCACCCTGTCATGTCCATCTTTGTCATGTCAACTCATCCAGCTTAAATCACATCTATTGTACTTCAACACAGTCTAAAATCATCATGGTAGCCCAGTTAAACTTTAACTGAGGGAATCTTAACCAGGAGGAGCTGACTGTCATGACAACAACTCCCGTGATCCAATGCTGCACTTCTGTTATTGTTTGAGACCTCTAGAAAATGACATATTGCATATTTAATGTAGGAAAAATTCTCTATTTTACAGCAGTATTTCATGATTAATAATAATAACATATATATTTATCAAATTCAGCACATATTTCCCAGTTCATCAAGCTTTTTCCTTTGCTTGTGTTCTTCCTCACGTCTGTCATTATAACGTGTCGTTTACTCGAGTGTGTCTAAACAGAGAATAATATGCTTGTCTGTATTTAGTCTGACTGAACGCCACTTGTTGACCTGTGATTCGTCCCAGATGCCTCTGACTCCCTGTCTGTTGTGGTCGTCGTCGCCTTTTTTGTACGTGAATAACGGAGAAATGTGTTTGCTGCGTTGGCTGAACAAAGCGACCAGTTGTTGATGAAACGGCCTGTAACGACTCTTCACTGTCATCACGGGCACAATATGAAAGATGATACGCTTGATAAACAGTGTGTAGGTGTGTGAGGAGTTTTTCAGCTTGTTTTAGTTTCTGCTGGGAGAGTCACTGATATAATAACTGAACACTCATCATCCTCTCTCACTCAAACCTTAAATAATGCGGCCATCTGTTTTCAGTGATAAACAAGGAATCAGTCAAACTATCATAGAAGCTTTTGGAATATATCGTGTCTTTGTTGGTTTTTAATTGTGTTCAAGTAGCAAAAAGTATTCCTATCTTAATGGGACCTTCTAGTTAGACACTAGAGTCCAAACAATATGGGATTTTTAATGCTGATACTGATTTTAGAGCGGGAAAATTCATTGATAGCTGATATAGTAATTGGCCTGTTTTATGTCGATCGTGCATCGATTTGTCACCACTCTGCAACTATACCCTGAGAGCTACTTTCTCAAACATAAAACTTAATTAAATAATATTTATTATACATTACACAAACATTGTATTTTAAAGTCAGCCAATTCTGTGAATGATAACTGAGAAAATAAAGAATAAATAAGGATTAAATAATAATTACTGTTCAGTTTCAGTCGGTTGCTGACGATTTAAAAAAAGGACAAAAATATGAAAAGTTAACACAATTTCTAAATCACACCAAGCAACATTTCCTGCATTATATGTTGTGTAAAAAAAGTTTTCATGACAGCATACACACTGATACCGATAATATATAAACCAACTTCTGTTGTTTCCTCCCAGGTGCTCCTCCTGGGGTCTTCAGGGGGATGGAGCAGCGTGGAGGAGGTGCCGGCGTGGGGACGGAGAGCCCCAGACTTCGGGACAGCTCCAGCCCAGAGGACAGAGGCGAGAGCCCGGCTTCCAGCGGCCACCCGGCGTGCAAGTTGAGCCAGCTGGAGGTCAACGGCAGTCCGGCAGCGCCACAGATCAGACAGAACGGAACGCCGCTGAGACCACTCGGAGGTGGGTTATTAACCTAAAGCACAGATTTAAAAGTTCTTTCCAAGCGGGTAGGAGAACCTACAGTGGCATTTAGGTTAAGAAAAAACATTAAAGGACCCATGTTTGGTTTATTCACTCTGGACTATTGTAGAAACTTGGAGGTTCAACATGACAGACGCTCCTCATGTAGATATGAAGCATTCAAAGCTAAAAAATAACTACAAGATTCTTAGTTTCACGTGATTATACACTAATTAAAACTTTCTGCCAATAGATCTCTCTAAATCCTTCACACTAAAATGTATTGGCTGCTGACAAGTTTTTGTTCATAATAATACATATATTAGATTTGCAATTGTAGTGGATATAAGTCACACAAGGAAAAACAGACACTGAAAACTTTTTTCTCATCCTCTGAGCCATGAATCTCAACTTCAGCTCCACTTACAGACACCAAACTGAGTTTTATTCCTAACTATATTCTGAAGGTTTTTACAGAGCGGTTTGTCTATATATCATCCATACCCTGATTTATACAACATTTTGTTCCTAAAACATGACGAAAATTTACTTTTTTATGGCTTTTTACAGTATTTGCATATTTTATGAAATACTAAAACGAGATATCCCAATTTCCCTCTATAAAAAAAAACTTTAAATCTAATATATCAACAAAATAAAATAATAACTTTGAAATGTGCTTTATCCAATGTTCAGATTTATGTCCTGGAAATATATGTTAATTAGCACATATTTGATTTGCATATCTAAATAACAAACGGGGGAAGTTTCATGGTGATATCTATAAGTTAAAAAAAAATTCCCTTAATAATTGCTCAAAGTAACACAAAAACAAAATGTGTTCCCTTTTAGAGAAAGCAGCAAAACATCCTGTTGAAACATGAAACATTACATAGTAAAGTCTACTACATTGTGAGAAAATACACACTTTAAAGGAAACACAGTGTCATTGTGTACTTGCAGTAATAATTCCCTCTTCCTAATTCAGCACAAAAACAGACACAGAAAACAATGAGGAACCTGAATGCTCCGAGGCCTGGATTAAGTTAGATGTTGGAAATGCTCCTCAGATGTCTGTCCATGCAGACACAATACCGTTCTACTGCTTCTTCTATTATTTCTCTGTTCCTGCATCCCACAGGCCTCTGTTGGTATTTCAGTCTGCTACTCATTTATTCCTTTGTCCTGTTTGAAAGTGTACTCCAAAGCCCAAGGTGAGTCGTCACATTTCTGGCTTGTCTTCGCAAAATCCAAAGATAATGCAATCAATTCGGAGTGAAACAAAGAAAATCCTTAGTTTTAAAAGCCGGAGGCAGATAATGTTTGGTTAATTAGCTTGATTAGAGAAAGATAAGACATGCAACAAATCTCCCAAGCTGGGATCGAACCAAGGAGGACACGATAATCAGTGGTGGAATGTGACTGAATTTACTCAAGTATTAAACTTTTTTTATCTTTATATTTTTCTGTAAAAATAGTTTTAGTGCCGTATGAAAATGTAACATTTCCGGGGCAGATTAGATTATGGTGGGACAGATTAGACTATGGTGGGACAGATTAGACTATAGTGGGACAGATTGGACTGTAGTGGGACAGATTGAACTATGGTGGGACAGATTGAACTATGTTGGGACAGATTAGACTGTAGTGGGACAGATTAGACTATGTTGGGACAGATTAGACTGTAGTGGGACAGATTGAACTATGGTGGGCGGCCACTGTCTCGGTAATTAACGGGAAACACTGTATGGATGCTGGAGTGTTGGCACAGGGCACCAAAAATGAAGTCCACCAAGGACATGTAGATGTTGTTGGTGTCTGTCTGTGGGTGGGTTGGCCTCACACACACACACATGCACACACACACACACACACACACACACACACACACACACCCTCTTCATTGGTATTGCAGCGCAGCATGTACACCCTAAAATACGAAAACACAGAAAACACTCACGCACAAATGCCCATTATTCTCTCATGCAGTTGAAAACATCATCATGCATCATCACACAAACATTGTAACAGTACACACACACACACACACACACACACAGATATTCAGCTGGGTTGCCTCCCTCCACCCTTCCTCGGAGCGGTTGGCTTATTGGCCGATAGCGTGCCTGGTGCTGCTGCGGTTTGGCTCCAGCTGATCTGTCGCTGCCTCGTCAGGAGGAGGATTGATAGCTGCTTAATTAGCAGTTCCTGTGGGACACGGCAGTGGACTGGATGGGTGTGAATGGTTCCAGGAGGAGCTCTTGGGACTTGCCCAATAACGAGTCTAGACCAACGCACTGGAATCGGTTTCACCGCTGGAGTTATGGCACGGCTCCTGAGTGCTAAATGATATAGATATTATGTCCAGCAGCGCTTTAAGAGCGGTTCTGGAAACAAGTCTTATTCATTGTGGCTTTTAATGTGCGGTGCAAACACAAATACAGTTGTACAATCTTACACAGACTTACATTCACACTGGCAGCTGCCCAGTTTAACCAGAGTCTTCCACTGAGACCACCAGGCAGCGAAACTGACGCGGCACTATACGTCACAGAACATACAGAGATTTATTGAGAAATGTTGCTGTTAGCTCTGGTTTCTGTAGGAATCCCTCTCACACAGATCCTCTTCAAAAAGATGCTTTCAAATCCTACAAAAGCCAGATTTGAGTAAATCTTCACCAACAAAAAATGTAAACACATAAACAACTAAATGTGCCTTGCTCAGGAGCGTCTTAACACAAGTTAAACAAATACAAATGATTTATTTTCTCCCACCACATTTTCCAAAATGGTTCAGATTTCAATCCGGAGCTTTCCAGTCACATGGTTAGTTTTATTTTTTGGCCAAATAGGTCAAAGTCTATAAAACCTATAAAATTAGCTTTTCTGAAGTCTGTTACAATTCTATTCTTTCTTCTCCTTTGCTAAGGTCAAATCTGATGATTTGTGATCACTATTTCCCAATTTCTAAATATGTAATTGTATTTTTTCTAACACTAAATCCCGGATATTATTCCCAGAAGTTACCTTATTTATGAAAAACACAAGGAGGTATAATCTGGACAGGGGAGATGTAGTCTGGTTTAGCTCAAAATATATACATTATGATGGAAAAAAACATTGAAATATAGACGTATTTATGAAAAACACAAGGAGGTATCATCTAGACTAGACTACTGGGGAGGATTAGGATTACACCTGGAATATACTCGACCAAATCATGCAGCTTCATCTACAGCTGTGCAAAATCAAAGTTATTCCTACAAAGACTGAATTTTGTAGCTATCCCACAAAACTGGAAGTTGGAAACTTCTTCCCAGGTTCATTTTCACTGATGCATCTAGTAGTTCTGTAGACGATTATTATATTATTTCAAGCCTAAACCTCTTATTTTCCTCCTTAGATGAAGGTTTTAGTTGCCTGACATGTTTAAAACAGTGATCGTCACCTGTTTAAAACTTTGTCAGAATTCCTCTTTTGCTCCCGTCAGAATTCCTACAGCTGCTAGAAGTCAAAGCGAAACAGGAAAACATAAATATGGGTGTAAAAAACTGTAAAAATGATGTATGGAGCTGTTTTTTGGAGATGCAAATTCCTGCTTGGAAGAGGTGGGAAAAGAGAAACTTCAGGAAAACCAAATGTATGGATAATACGGATCTGTATGAAACATGTCCGTCTGTCTGTCAGGTCTGATGATCCCCGTCTACTGTGTGGTGGAGCACGCCGATGGGGGCGGCGCCGGGGACTGTGAGGGGCACGGCGAGCGCCACGCAGAGTTCGTGTTGGTTCATAAGGACGTCCTCTTCACGCAGCTGGTGGAAACGGCTCTGGTCGCTCTGGGATACTCACACAGCTCAGCTGTCCAGGCAAGTGGTAAGTAGAGTGTGTGTGTGTGTGTGTTCGAATCAATACACTCATGTTTAGATTCCCTTAAGTTATTAGACTCATAACATACAACCTGGTCGCATTCAAAAGTTCATCAGAGATTCATCTCTGACTTCATAACCAAGTGGACTGTTCCTCCAACTCACCAGCCTCGTTCTCTTAATCCAATAAGTGAAATCGTTAATGACTGGAGCTGTGTGTAATGCACTCTGTGATCACCACACCCACATGACTGAAGGGCTGATCCGGTCTGCAGGAAACTCTCACAGTCCTCAAATTCTGCCTCTTTTATTTCAGTTTGTCCTTTATTTCCTGAGTCATATGTTTAAATGCAGCTTATGCATGAGAAAGACTCGAGTAATAACTTTCAAAACGGACAAAATGCACCATATTTATGTTGATCTATCCTGTAAACTATAACACTGTCTTACAATTCACATTTTTGTGCTCCTGTCACATTTTTCTCACTGTGGCTTATTTTCCCTACATATATATATATATAAGTTCTTTACATCTATGAACAGTACAACCATGGCGAGAAGAAGGGAGGACTTAAAACTGTATTTTGTGCAGCATAACACAGTTCTAATTCCGTGAATTACACAAAAAAGAACAATGCAAGTTACATTGTCTTTGGTAATTTATTTTAAAAGATGAAATGTATAATGACAGAATTTTTTTTACAAGCGCCACAGATGTTAGAAAAATTGGAAAAAAATTGAAATAAATGGGACTCACATGCCTTACACATTGAACTACTTAGAATCTCTCTTGTCCTCTCCTCTCACCTCTGTGTAAACAGCTGTTTTTTCTCAATCTGGTCTGTGCAAATTGTTTTCGGCAAAATTTAAAAGTAGATTAGATAAATATCACAATTTTAAGCTTAGATTTGGTGGCTTTTACTGATGGAAGCGTTCTTTACATATGATTCGTTCGAAGGCAGTCGAAAGTTTTAAAATAAAAGTGTGTTTTTGAACAGTTCCCAGAACAGAGGGGCTGGTCCTCCAGTTGCAGGGAATCCAATCTTAGCAGAAATCTCCAAAATGTCAAAAAGTTTTTGACACTAAAGCATGGATTTCTTCATGTTTTCCCTAAAGGTGGTGTATTAATGTGATATTTTTGGATTCTCTGGTGGTCAAAAATGCTTAAATGTAACAAACGGAATGAACCAAAAAATGGCTGCAACACCTCACGAGACATAACCGGGAATGCTCTTTGTTCATTTGTTCAAAGGCCATCGGGAATTAAAAATTCAATGTTGATTTCTGTTTTCACAGTTTCTGGCTTTATAAAAAGTGCTAATTTGAATAAAAACACACCTTTATCTTGGTGGGAACTTTGAGAATCATTGCTCCGTTTCGGAGGATATCAAGTCGGCTTTTGAGGCCATGTTTGCTTGATTGACAGCCAGGGTGGTTTGCACTTCCTGCTCGGCTCCACCCAGGCCTCCTCCACTGGGTTTCCTGGCACCGAGACGAGGTCCAGCAGTGAGCAACCCAGAATCCAAGCGTCAGAGTTGTCACATCCTGTTTTCCTGCAGGTCATAATTATCGAAAAGGAACAACTTAAAAACAAACCTACTGTGATGACAAACTCTCGTGAGCGTGTGTCTCTTTACATCACATCTGGGGAACGCGGGCATCTAAAGTTTTCCATCATTACATGTTAATGGGAAACATCTCATGTTTCAGTGTTTCTCTGGTAATTGATGAGAAATTAATTATTTCCAGCAGCAGTTTAATAGACTGGGCTCCAGATGGGTGGGGTTTGCCACATGGGTACAAAAAGTACTGAAATGTTTAGAGGGACACAGAAGTATTTACCACGAAGGTATTCTGAAGATAAAACGTATCTCCTGATGGGATCCTGTTCTTCCATCTGGCAGCATGAAGGTTCAACCAAACACTAAATCTGTATCGGTGCAGCCAGAACTTTTTCTCATCGTTTTGAGATCAAAACAAGACGGCAGACAACATCCAGTCGACCATGAAACAACAGCCTTTACACACACACACACACACACAGAGAGCGGGGCAGTTTGACATTCCTGGTGTGTCCCGTAAACACAGGGCACTCTAACCGAGCGGCCGACGCCCTGCGACCCCCCTCGCCTCTCCTCAAATGGCTAGGTTTTGTTCTGAGAAATAAGCCTTTTCTTTTCAAATAAATAATTTTTGGCTGGAGTCGTGCATTTTTCCCCCAGTGTGGTCACAACCAAAATTATACAGAGTCTCTTCTATTTTCTTCTGCCATTGAATTGCATCTTGCATAACTTTGGCTGGACGAGTATTTTTAAATTCTTAACTGGCACAGGGGGTTTTCTTTAATTAACTTTCACATTATGGCTAATTAAAAAGCAGCTATTTCTTATTTAGGGTGTATGGTTACTGCTCTGGATTTAACATGGGCTTAGGTGAATTTCTGAGGAAAAAATCAAGTTAAATTTAACTTGTTTTGGGAAGCATTCACTGATATTACTCACTCAGAAATAACCATTTACCGTATTTTGAGGCTTGCAAACCACTAGAGGTTCCAAGAAACAAGCACTGAGGACAATATATCTCAACCACAAACTACACATAACGCGCAGTAATCAATAGTTTCACTCATTCAAACTTGACATTTATGTCTTTTATAGGCATTAACAGGCTTATTTTTAGTTTCAGAAGGGTGGAAATAACGATCTGAAGAAAAAAACTGAAGTCCTTTGACCTCTGAGCTGAAGATGTCTGAATAAAAATGAGTCCTATTGGTACCAACAAGTCTCCACTTTACTGACAGAAACACACTTTATACAAATTCCTCAGAAATTCACCTGAACCCATGTTAAATCCAGAGCAGTAACCACGAACTCTAAACAAGAAATAGCTGCTTTTTCATCTTCGTTTTTGCCTTACAGTACAAATAAATCGTTTTTGGTTGGTGTATTTAATATTTCTGCATACTGGGGTCCCTAAACAGTCAAGCGGAGACTTTTCTGGATTCAATGAGCCCAATTTTATTCATTTATGATGATATTCTTCCCCATAGTAGCATTTTATTATCGTGAGAGCATCTTTTTAACTTGACCTCACTGTATAGAATGATAAGATGTGTAGTGACAATGAGATGGTTTCTCTGCAAATCTGCACACCAAATTACTACATGAATGTATTGATGCTGTTCCTCATGGTTTGGGTGTCTTTGATGTGCTGTTTTGTGCGATTTCTGATCATTTTGATGAATTCTCTGCTGGTCAAAAATGGTTAAATGTGGCACCAAATGTTTGTAACAAATGCTATGATACTAAAGACACATAAACGTAATCTTCATATACTGATTATAATGCTCTAAATCCTTATACACTTTCACAGTTCATCTTAATTCATTAATTCCATTTAAAATACATTTTTGTATCCAACTTATTAACTTGATACACAATGCTGAGCTGCATCTAATTAATCCTGAGGTTATCACGAATATGTGGCAAGAAAAAAAGGTTTTTTTGGATGAGGTTAATTTAACACATTTCTGCTCGTTTTAGTAGTAGTAGTTGTGTAATTTTATTAGGCATTTTTATAAAGAATTATGAATAATATTGGCTGTTTCAGTGCATCGTTTGTGCCCGAGATGAACTTGTGTTGTCTGATATATTTCTTGTTCGGCAGAGTTTTAAAAGCGGCTCCGAGCCGTAAATTCAGATCAGTGAACGTTCGATGACATGTCAGAGTATTAACAGTTATTCTGAGGTAAAGTCGGCTGCAGGACACATAATAACTGCCAGTTATGAGAGGAAATATTGTGCTGTCAGACAGGAGAACAATGAGCTCATAGTGTTTATCGAGAGCATCAACATCTCAGTCAGAGCCGGCTGCGCTCTTTAATGCTGAGCTGATTTTACATTTCTCCTCTGATTCATCAAGTGTGGAGTCCCAGGAGAGCAGCCTTTGTTCTCTTGCCCCTATCACCAGCATCCTCATGCAACGAAGACACACACACACACACACACACACGTACATGATTGAGGCTGGCGGGCCGAGGCCAGGCATGGTCTGTGTTTGATTTAGCAGATCCTAACGCGATTAGGCCTGTTTAGATTTGCACTTCCAGTCACGGTTGTTGGAAGGCCAGGGGAATGTTCAGCCCAGGACGATGCTCCAAGACTGGGAGGGTCGTCTGTGCAACTCCCCGACACACACAACAACACAACACGCGCAGGGTGACATCCATAAGAAAACATGAAACTAGACTTGTTATCCGACTGTTAATTTGGTTATTTATTGGTTGTGCTGTGTTTGTTTTCAGGCATCATTAAAGTGGGCCGGTGGAAGCCGATGCCCATCCACTACCTGACCGACGCTCCAGAGGCGACGGTGGCCGACATGCTGCTGGACGTTTACCACATGGTCACACTGACGATCCTCCTGCACAGGTCTGCAGCTTCTATATCACTGGGTTCAAATGATCTGGGATTATGAGCATTATTGACTTTATAAGTCACGACTGCTCGCTGATAGTTAATCATTCATTTCAACCACTGGTGGAAGAAGTTTTCAGATCCTTTACTTCAGTAAAAGTACTAATAAAACACTGTGAAATGACTCCACTACAAGTCAAAGTCCTGCATTCAAAACTTACTTTAAACTGTCAGCATCAAAATGTATTTAAAGTACCAAAAGTAAAAGTACTCGTTATGCAGAATGGACCCACTCTAAATATATTATTGTATTATTATTATTGATACATTCATGTAAGCAGCATTTTACTGTCCAGGGATCATTTCAACTACTTAATATCCATTATAGGGTTTAATTTATAAAAATGTCTAATCATTTTAAATGTGTCATGTTTTTTATGTTGAATCTTGACCTGAAAAGTAACTAAAGCTGTCGGCTAATGTAGTGGAGTAAAAATATATCGTGACATAAAGTTAACTTTCTATAATAATGGCATAAGTCTTTTTCCCCCTTTTTTGACAAAGTGTTTCTTTTGCCTAAATATGATATATTCAAAATGTTGTTCATAATGGTAAGAGGGAGTCGATATGTGGAAGTAAAGTACAAGTACCTCAAAAATAAGTAACACACTTGAGTAAATGTACTAAGTTACTTTTCACCTCTTATTATGACTGTTTCCACATTTTAAAAGAGTCATCTACAACGGTCATGTATCACTTCTTTCACCAAGGTTTGATAATAATAATAATAATAATAAGTATAATATGTAATAGACAAGACTGGAAAAAGGTCCACACTTATATATATTATACAATAGGTTAGTTTAAAGGAAGACTTCAGCCCCTAAATGATCCTTTCCATAACAATTATGACAAAAAGTATTAATTGTTTTACTAATCCAAAAACGTAGCAAATATTTGATAAACTGAATTAAATGGTGGAAAGATTTAACAGCATCAAAACTATATAAAAACATCTGTTTCTCACACAGCTGCTGCAGTATAGTCCAAGTCTCATTTATAGTCATATAGACTCTTTCTATTAAAAAACACCTCCGCATGAACTGTCTCAACCACAGACGAGAAGTGTTAAAGCACAGATGTGTCAGATTTTCTCTGTTTTTGTACGAAAAAATCTGCAAATTCAAGGTCACACAGGATGAGTAATTCATATACAAATGATCATTTTGGGAAGCAGACTTGTTGTGCCGGTGTGGATATAAAAGTTCAGCCTTTAGATGCGACAGGAGCAGAAAATTAATGACAAAACGTTTTCTCTGTGCAGCTTCGCGCGGCTGGAGGATCTGCCGTCAGAGCAGTGGACCCACGCCACGGTGAGGAACGCCCTCAAAGAGCTGCTCAGAGAAACCAACCAGAGCACGCTGGCCAAGGAGTGTCCCCTGTCCCAGGTAAGTCACCATCACCATGGATACAGGACATAACGGCTCCACAAAGTCAGCTGCTGCTATAAAATATATTTAGTTTGATGTTCAGAGGAACTGAGACTTTATTTATACTTTAAAACACCTTTTTTTATTAAAAATGTGCAGGTGGCAGCAAATTTACTCTCTTACTTCTACTCCACTACATTTAGCCGACAGCTTTAGTTACTTTTCAGGTCAAGATTCAACATAAAAACATGATTAAACCTCATCATAACAGTATAATAAGTCATTCAAATTAACATGCAAAAATATATTCATAATAAAACAATAAATAAAACAATCTGAGTTCCATTCTGCATCATGAGTACTTTTACTCTTGATACTTTAAGTACATTTTGATGCTGATACTTTTACTTTAGTAAAGGATCCGAATACTTTTGAATATTCACGACACACACACGGATAAGTATTTTCTCCAAACACATGTGGTTTCATCATCAATTCACCACAGAGTGCACTGTGTAATCTCTCTCTAACACACACACACACACACACACACACACACACACACACGAGTATTGATACCGTCCCATGGGAAAGGATGCAAACACGCACACCTCAATTATGGAGCTCACACACACCCTGCAGTCATTAGACTTGAGAGTGTGTCATTTCGACTTGTGATTTATACACAGGACTTAGTCATGATGTAATTAGTGATTAGGGGAAGTGTGTGGGTGGTGTGTGTTTGCAGCCTGACTCATGTGAGTTTTAATCCTCAGTGTTTCCCATGTTGAGCTTCAGCTACACATGTCGCGTCTCCTGCTCTGTAAGCGAGCACAGTGCATGCTGGGAAAGCCGGGGTGGGTGAGGAGCGTCAATGAATCAGCAGCGAGTTGGTCAGTTTCTGTAACAGAGACTCCCGACGCTCCACAGGCTGCTCACGGCTGGATGACATATATATATATACAATATGTGCCCCTTCATGTACGCTGCAACATTGTGTTAACTTTTGTCTGTTTTTGTGCTCAGAGTATGATCTCAGCCATCGTGAACAGCTCCTACTACATCAATGTCTCCACCTCCAAATGCCAGGAGTTTGGCCGCTGGTACAAGAGGTACAAGCGCATTAAAGGTAACGCTCACTGCTCACACTCCACCTTTTTAGGAGTCAAAGTGCCCCAGTGTTCATATGGGACTCAGATGGGATTTTTGGGGGCAGAAGTCACTAAAACGTGGTGATTACACGATCAATTATTATGATCCCACCACTCCTCATCCACACACACACACCTCCGTACAGATGTATCAGCCATTGCTCCACAAGAAGCCATCATTACTATCAACACATTTCTCTGCACATTTTGGAGGTTTGCATGAGAAAATCTGGATAGAAACGCTGAAAACTTGGCAATTTTTGTCTTTTTTGAGAATATTTTTATGCGCTAAGTGGGAAATAGAAACGTTTTTTCTGAATAAGTTCTCACGTTGCGAACGTTAATAAACTCACATGACTGATCAGCTGTTCCTCTCTGACATGAAAGAACAATTATAAGCTTCCCAAGTGAATCCAATTCCTGAAGACTTCTCTCAATTTTCTCTTATGGGTGACCAAAATTTTCCGATTAGCAACCTCTTTTCTGCAATCTCTTCTTCTTCTGACCAACGTGCATTAATGCAGCTTTGTTTTTTTGCTCTAAACCAGTTGATGGAAACGTCGTTGTCAATGCAGCATCTCAAAATTTTGCTTTAAAATTTGTTTCAACTAACATTTTTCGCTCTCTTTCTCCTCATCAAACGCTGACTTCAGTAGCCTCCATGTTCACAGCGTTCTGTGTGTGTATTGTTTTCTTCTAAAAAGCGCAACAAAAAAATCATATCGAAGCCAAATTGTAGCATTAAGACCTGCAGTGTGAGCGTAGCCTCTGAGTCCTGAAGCAGTTCAGGAAACATGACGAGAGTTTTGGTCCATATCTGATCCAGTGAGTCCGACACTGGACGATCATTAACATCCTTAAAACTGTCTGAGATTCATCTTTGTGGCATAAAGCAAAAACTCAAACCTAACTCACTAAATCAGCTGAACAGATATCTGCATTGTCACATCAGACACATGGATGAAAACCTCTTTTGCAGCCATCGCGCTGCATGCAAACACAATTTTTCACAGTAATCTGGCTCCTTGTGTGCATGTAATCGCAGTCTGTCGCAGGTGTTCTCCGCTGTAAAGTGCCAGTCTGTTGCAGTTTTTCGGCACGTGTTTCCTCATTAAATTCTCCCACCTTGTTTAAAACTTTTAGTGACCAAAACTCCTGCACCTCAAACATCAACCGCTGTTTTTATTTGCCTCACGTTGCGTTGAAAAGTCCTGAAGGTGGAGACTGTCAGAGCGCTTTTCAAAGCTGACACTCACTGCTAATCACAACTCGGCTTAATATGACTCACCTGCCTGGCTGCCTTTGTTTTTGTGATTGAGTTTCTTTAAATGTGATGCTTTTTAATGAAGTTTTTCCATTCTTCTGTCCACCCCCTGTGTGTGTGTGTCAGCCTGTATGTGTCTAATCTGCTGCATGAGACGTCTGTCACTGACAGCTCTCAGTAGGAAGGAACTGTCACACATGGTTTGCATTAATGTCACCCTTAATACACATGACAAAACTAAATGCTCTTAACTCCTAATGGAAAACAGCAGCAACCTCCCAACACACACACACACGCCACCAAAACCCAGGAATAAGAGCTCTTCTTACACACACACTCACACACACTGGGAAGGTAAAAATCTGAAGCCCTGCCAAACCTCACTCCAACTTTTATTCCCCTAATAACCTAAAATGTGACTGTGAACCAAACCCAGCAGAAGCATAATAAGAAGCAGACGAGCGGAGAGGCTGTTAAATACGGTGGAGCTCAGTGCAGAGACAAAGAGGAAACACTTATTTGAGATGTTACTGTAGACAGTAAGTAAAAAAAGGAGTTTGGTTATGAAGTCATTCTGAAACATTCGACCAACATGTGCTGTAAAAAACGCGTCCTAAAAAAATCTTGATGCAGGAAACACTTTAGCCTTATCTCTGTTTCTAACTCATTAAAAACACCAGATTTCACCTGCATTTTTACAACCTCTCCTGTCCTCTCCTCTCAGCTCTGTGTAAACAGATTTTCTGTGAATATTTGTCACGTCACCGTTGGTCTCAGCAGAATCAATCCTGGCTTCACAGTGTCGCTGAGGAGCAGAATTTAATGCTGACACATGTAGAATAAAGATTAAACTTTGAGGATAATTCCTGTTTTTTTAGGGATCTCTTTAAGGAAACATACGTTTGGGATTCAGAGGGTTAAAGGAGCAACACTTACACCAATGGTGCTGTTAAAAAGCTACATATAAAGATGATTTAAAGCGTGATAGTTTGAACTACACACAGTGTTGCTGGCATTTAACTGCTTCCATCAGGCTGATATACAATTAGAATATCCTCTTTATCTCCATTATCTCTATGTTCATGTGTGTCATGCAGAGTCATGGCTGTTCTCCATTTCCTGGGCAGCAGCTCAGGTAGTCTGAATTTCCACTGACCTGGAAACAACATAGGTGAGGTCATTAACAGTGAATGTATTTAACAGGTCAGTGGGAATGTGGTCCATCTGGGCTGCAGCGAGGAAATGGGACGCAGCTATTTTAAACAAGCAGAGCGATACAATAAACATGACGTTAGGCTTCAACTCTGTACGGGGAATATTCTGGATAAACAAGCTTTATTTTAGGATGTTTTTAATGCATGTTGACATTTTATTTACATGCAAAATACAATTGTTAATAAAAATATTTAAATGTGTAGCTTACCACAACATCTCTTGTTGAACATCTCGATTAATTATGAATTGTGCTGAATAAAAAGGAGGATTTGTTGTGAATGATTAAGCAGCAATGTGTCAGGTTTTTCATAATAGTAACTGAACCATTAATGATGTTTGCAGCAGCTGTAATTATAGACAGATGGAGTAAATTTAAGGTGTGTATCTAAGTTTCTACATCATATTTATCTGTAGTCTGAGTTTGGAGATGGAGGCTCGTCCACAGCTGGGACTGTGTTTGTATGTTTGTGTGTCTCTCATGATGCTTACTGCTCTGATATTTCCTCCTCAGGTGAATTCATTGAGAAGATGGCGTCAGCGCAGGACAAATCAGACATTAAAGGTATGTTTGTTCATTTACTGACGGCTGTCTCATGACATAATGTAACGGGGTTAAAGGGTTAAAAGGTCCATGGAAGTAATCTGACTTTAGGGTTTAACATTAAGTTTGGATAGACCTTGAATGTAATGTGTGTGTGTGTGTGTGTGTGTGTTGACACAGTGGAGAGGGATCTGGATCTAAGCGTCCTCAGCCAGCGTCCTCCCTCTCTCTTAGCCTCTCCCACCCATCTGGGCCCCCTGGGCGGCCCCGGAGCCCTGTCCATCAAGAGCGGCCTCGGGGACACTCAGACCTCCGCCCAGCCTCTCTGCCTGCCTCACCCCACCAGCCAGCACCACCCCGCCGCACCGCTGCGTCCCCAGGGTCCGCCCCTCCTGAGCCACAGCGGGCTCCTGTCCCCCCAGCTCTCCCCTCAGATCGTCCGGCAGCAGCTCGCCATGGCCCACCTCATCAACCAGCAGCTCGCCGTCAGCCGCCTGCTCGCACACCAGCACCCGCAGGGAGTCAACCAGCAGTTCCTGCACCACCCGCCCATCTCACGGACCTGCAAGGGCTCCGGGGGCGCCGCCGAGCCCGGACTCAACTGCTCGGGGTCCGAAGTGTCGTCCAGCATTTACCAGCAGGTCAGGAACGAGCTGAAGAGGGCGAGCATTTCTCAGGCGGTGTTCGCCCGCGTGGCGTTTAACCGCACACAGGTAAATACAAGGGTCTTATAGTTCATGAGAGATGATGCAGTAATGTTCACGCTAACCCCTCTGTGTGTGTGTGTGTGTGTGCAGGGGCTGCTGTCAGAGATCCTTCGTAAGGAGGAGGACCCTCGCTCGGCCTCGCAGTCGCTGCTGGTCAACCTGAAGGCCATGCAGAACTTCCTCAACCTGCCAGAGGGCGAGCGGGACCGCATCTACCAGGAGGAGAGAGAGAGGAGCACCAACTCCAACCACAACCTCTCCACCAACCACATCCCCAACACACACAGACACCCGCAGGTACACACACACACACAGGACTGCATGACTAATAGCAGCTCTGCACGTGGAACGTGAGAGAAATCCAAACAGATTAGTTCGTCTTTACAGTCGCCCCCTGCTGCTCATTAGAAAGAATGCATTAGCATTAGCTTACATTTTTAGCCGCTTGTTTAATACACTTAGTTTCCTCGGGTCTAAGCTCTCAAACTCACTGAGGATTATAAATGGGTTTTTGCTTAGATGCCCAAAATAAGTTCTGTGGTTAACACAAGCTGAAGAGATGTTCAGGTTTTGTTGTACAACTTAAAATACGTAAATATGTATGTATGTAAATACACATTTTTTCATCATTTTACATTTTTTTATAACATAATTTATGTGCTGTTGCAATAATGTCACAGTTTAAGTATTGTCCCAAAAACAGATCCAGCAAATCTTTATTAAATATAAATCTGACTCTAAAACTGTGATGAATAAACAGTGAAATTCACACAAATGTAGATTAAATTCTCCTTCTAGAAGCCTCTTTTTCTAAGTTTGATCTCAGTGTGTCTGTGTTTTTCTCCGTGCAGACGAAGTGCAGCATGTCCGCTGCAGAGCTGCCGCTGAAGCTGGACTCGCTGGTGAACATCTCGTCAGGCATCTATGATGAGATCCAGCAGGAGATGAAGAGGGCGAAGGTCTCCCAGGCGCTGTTCGCCAAGGTGGCTGCCAATAAAAGCCAGGTCAGTCCCAAAGAAACAACAACAACAACACTAACTATACGATCGAGCTGCAGAAAGGATTTCTGTTTTTTAACTGTTCAGGGTTGGTTGACATGCTGAGTTTACACACACTTACCTCCTGTGACACGTGTACACAGCTCCGAGCTGAGCTGATGATGTTTGAAGGAGCTGATGAGGGTGTAACATGCAGGTGTGTGTGTCTGTGTGTGTGTGTGGGCGTGCGGAGGATCTGATTACACGCTGTGGCATACCATCATGTCTCCATCCTCGGATAAACAATGCGGGTGATGGGAGCTGAGATCAAAGCCGAGTCTGGAGGGAGAGACGGGAGAGGAAGACGACGGTTTCTAAAGCAATTTAAATGCCTTTACTTAAAAAACAGCAGCACAGGAAGAGGAAGTGTGTGTTCATGTTTGAGAGATGCTCCAAAGTCTGAAAATATAAATCAGTAAATGGCCTGAAATTGAGTGAGGGATGAGGGGGAACAGAAGGATGCAAGACGGAGGAAAAGATAGACAAGATGACAGAGGGATGATCACATTATTACCATTAATTTCCAGGCTGAAGGCTGCGCATAAACAACAGCTGGTGGCAGATCCTGGGTCAGCCTAGCAGAGATAATCTAATCTTCACACACACACACTCGCAGAGTCTCACTGCTCCCCGCAGACGTTTTCCTTCTGTTTTTTTTCTTTCTTCTCTCAGGGAACAACTTCACTTCTGTGCTATTCTAACACAATAAATAGGACGTTTATTTTAGAATTAAAATATATGTTATTCTTTCATTCAACCTATATTTACTTTATTGAGAGAAGGACACTCATTTTCAACAGAAAAACTAAAAATAACAAAACATACAAACAAACAAAATAATAATACAGACTGAAGAATCAGCACTGGGTTGAAAAAAATCATATTTTACAAGAGGGTTGTAGGTTATTTCTGTGCACAAAATCTAAAAGTCAATATGTAAAGCCCCAGAGTTTGGGGCTTTACATATTGAACTATTTACATTCCATTGTCCTCTCCTCTCTGCTCTGTGTAAGCAGCCTGCAATGCAATCCCAGTGTCGCTTAAATTTTGTCACGTAACTGTTGCTCTCAGGGGAGTCATTCATGGAGAGCGTAAATTAAATGTTTTTTCCTGGATCTAGTTCATTATTTTTGATGAATATCACTATTTTAAGCTGAGATTGGGTTATTTTTCCTAGAGAAAGACATGATTTGTTCAAGGACAGTCAGAAGTTTGAATATTGTGTTTTCAGTTTTTGGATCAGATAAATGGTGTGATTTTGAGGATTGTTTTTAAAGAATTCAAGCTCCTGGTGGTTTATGGGGCTTTATATGTTACACAAAGAGTGAAACTGTACCCACAAGGCCAAGAAACGAGCTGGATCAGACATGTGATATTAAAAGAACATATTGTCTGCAAACACGGCAGCACAGAGTGACATAAGCCCGGCAGTGATGGAAACCACAGCCACACACAGCGTGGCAGTCTGCTCCAAACATACCCAGAACAAACAAACAATCACACGCATCAAGTCAAGTCTCAGCTCCTCAAACACCCACTGCTTACAGGACGGAAAACAAACACACAGAAAGCTTTCAAAAACAAAACTGTTGCAGATTTTTAAGTAACGAAACGCCTGAATCTCCCGCAGGGCTGGCTGTGCGAGCTGCTCAGGTGGAAAGAGAGCCCGAGCCCCGAGAACCGCACGCTGTGGGAGAACCTGTGCACCATCAGGAGGTTCCTGGCGTTATCGCAGGCCGATAGAGATCAGGTCTACGAGGAGGAGTCGCGGCAGCAGCACAGCGACAGGCTGCACACGGTCCTGCACATCCCAGACCAGCAGGTACAAACACGCAGCCAGGAGCTCACAACGTTTGTTTCTTCTCCCCCCGAAGCAATCAGGGAATTCATCTGTGGTTATTCAGATTCACAAGCGAAACAAAAAAAAGCTGTGTGAAAATCCACTTTTTAAAAATACACCACCACTCTCCACCACACTGCAGCCATGTGCACGCTACAGACACAAATCAAAGTGCTTTACGAGTGAGAAAATCCCAACACGCGCGTGCGATTTCTTGATGTTGTCGAGAAAAGTTTCCTCTGTCTCCCTCCCGTCTGTCTGCCTGATCCCACCACCTGCTCGCTCTCAGCAGCCTCCTCTTTGTCATCGTCGCGTCCCATAAGTCATTGAAAATAGAAGTGGTAAATGACCAGCCCACACATTTCCTGCTAAACACTCCTCCATCCCACCCTCTCCTCAAAACCAAAATGCTCTCCAGTCTGGCCCTAACCTCAATATTATTCAGAACATTCCCTGTAATTATTGAAGCAGAGAAAAAGGAATTGCCATTATCTTTATTTAGGGCCTTTAATTTTGATGGACCACAGATTTATGGTGTTGGATTCCTGTGTTTGGGTGTGCTGGCCACCCCACCCTCTTAATAAGCTGGAGTAGTGTGCTTGTTTGTGTGATGGCTCTGGGAGTTTAGCTGCATGTCGGCGGCTGATGGAAGCGGGTCACTGACACTTCCGCTTGTAGTACATTTCCCTTAATGACTCTGCAGAGGGGCACTGACTTATTACTGACGTCTATATTATAATTACACAGCATGTTCGCATCAGTGCTGGAAAAGGGATCCAGATCCCTGAATACCACACGGTGACATTACTTCAATCAAAACTTACTGAAGTAAAACTACAAAAATATCAGAAAATGTACTTAAAGTATCAAAAGTAAAAGTACTCACACATTGTTTTATATATTCTAAATTATTATTATTGGTGCATTTATATTAGCAGCATTTTAATCAAGGCAGGGCTCATTTTAACTACTTAATATACTTTTATGTGATTTAATTTATAAACAGGCATGATCATTTTAAATGTATCATATTTTATCTCAACCTGAAAAGTAACTAAATCCGGCAGCTAAATGTACAATATTTGCCTCTAAAATGTAATGAAGTAGAAGGATAAAGTTACATAAAATGGGAATCTTTAAAATGCTCTTTGTGTCTTTTCTCTACAGGCGCTCCACAGACAGCCCCTGCCACCTCTGACCACTCCATCTCCAGTTCATGAGGACCCGAAGCCCATCCCGCTGCTGGTGCTGCACGGCTCAGAGGACGGCTCCCAGCGTGGGATGAGCCCCGGCCTCGGAGGACCAAAGAAGGCCCGCTCACGGACACGGATCTCCCTGGAGGCTCTGGGGATCCTGCAGAGCTTCATCGGCGACGTGGGGCTCTACCCGGACCAGGAGGCCATCCACACCCTGTCGGCCCAGCTGGATCTACCCAAGCACACCATCATCAAGTTCTTCCAGAACCAGCGCTACAACGTCAAGCACCACAACCAGGTCAGAGAGCCCGTCGCCGGGGACGACGACCGGGAGAGCTTGAGTCCCAGCGAGGGGGGCGTCTGCGCGGCGGAGAGCCGAGGGGAGGAGGGCCTCTCTGTGTCCGAGGAGTCGAGCGAGGACGGGAGAGGGTCGGTGGAGGCGTCCAGAACAGACGGAGCAAACAGAGGAGACGAGAGAGATGCGGAAATGGAGATAGAGAAGGAAGAAGGGGATGATGGGAAAGCCTCAGGGCCAGCGACGTCCTCCCTGTCCCCCTACAGCAGCCTGGACAGCCCGCACTCTGCGGAGCAGCAGAGATAACAGACACCATCAGACTGTGACGCCCTGTGAACAAACACTTTGATCACCTTTACCGAGCTGATGATCAGAGCTCGTTAATATCTGAAGAACTATTTAAGAAAGGTTCGACTGAAAAGGGATCCAAAGGTACTGCCGCTACTTTCACTTAATTCCTGATTTGATGCTGCCTGTAGACGATTACTACACAACTAGTAACAGCGTTACCCACATTTCAAGTGGCACCTCACCAAAATCTCCAGAACACCTCTGTTGGCATTACCTGTAACTGTAAGTTTTCCTTTGCCAAGAATGTCGGTATTTTTCAACCTGAACCTATTTTCCCATGTTCCCACATCACTGACCGGCTCAGATTATTATTATAAGTGACTAACATTATGGAAAGCACCCTGCAGAGGAATAAAATGTCTTTACGTTTCACTTGATCCTGTCTGTTTTTGTCTCACTGAAGCAGAAGTCTCCATCTGAAAACTGGAGTGGCAGAAGGAGTTTGTTGTGTTAAAGGACAGAAAAGATTTTTAATGTCATGACTCAATTTTGAGCTCATTTGTGTTGGAGGCCAAACTGGATTACCGAACAAGACTTCTGCTTGAGTGAGACTTAATTAGATACAGTTAGAAACAGTAGCTGTGTTTCCATTGAAGTCCAAGCAAAATTTGAAGCGAAATTTTGAAATTTGCATTCAAGAAAATTCTAATTAGTTTCCATCAACATGTTTAGAGCAAATAAACAAAGCTGCAGTAACGTACTTTGGTCAGTAGATGGCAGTGTGATGTATTACTGTAGACTAATCTGTCAGTAAACAGTAGAAGAAGAAGAGAAAAAACAACAAAAAGAGTTTGTTAATCGGACAACTTTGGCCAAAAATGCAGAAAAGTCTTCAGGAAATATTTTCACTTGGGCAACTTATACATTTTATGTGCATTTCTGAAAGTTTTATAAAATGTTGGTGTTTCTATCAAGCTTTTCTCATGAAAATCTTCAAAATGCGCCTTGAAATTTGTTTATGGAAACACGACTCGTGAGAAAAAGGGGTTCAGGTTGAAAAATACTGTAGTTTCCCTTTAAGGTAGGGTGAGGCAGGTTTTACTGTAGGCCTTAAACTGTTAAGTTCACATGTAATACCATGTGACATTAAAAAAAAGTCCAGAAATACTTTAATAAGCAAAGCATTTGGATTCAGTCTCTGGTCCACATGTAGGTAAAAAGTAAACTGTTTACTTGTCAAGCAACTTTTGAGGAACACTTGAGCCTGACTCTCACGTTCCCTCTGTGACATGGATGTCATTAAATGAACAAACCTGGATTTGCAGCCTACATGCAGCAGCAGTCTGAGCCAAAGGACTGTTTAGAGTCTGCTGCCAGCCTCACAAACTCACCTCATCAACGCCCCCGAGCAAAATCCTCCAGAACCATCAGGAGTTTTCTTTCTGGTTGGATATTAGACATTATGAAAACATAAATAAAAAGAAGCTGCAGTCAGAGTTTTCATCTGATCATATTGGGACCAAGAATCAAGCGTGCTGATATTGGGCAGTATACCTCATGAGACGGGCATTCAGCTGTGGGAAATAAAACACCACTAGCACCTTCAACCAAACTGAAGCCATTTTACATTCCACGTGATTTATTTTTTAAATATATAAATATGCTTTAGGAGGTCCCTCCATCAGCTGAGCTCCATGTGAAACTGTACATCAGTTCCACACGACCCTCCCATTGATATTTATTACTAACTTTATATTTACTAAACTCTGAGTATCATTGTTGTAATTATAGTTTTGCTATTCTTTCTTTGATATGAATACAACTGTGTTTGTAAATGTGGCAAACAGGGAAAGGAGGAAATCTGAGGGCACACAAGTATGATTCTTAATTTCCAATTTCTAAAACTGTAAGAGAAATGATCTTCTAGAGGACAGTTGTGTACATTATAATGTAAATGTTGACAATCCACCTGCAAAGCTGAATCTGTAATCGTATGTGGGATGCAACCACTGTCACTGACACTGTTAAGTGTGATTTGTGCCACTAAGGAACAGGGTATGAAAACACATTATTAGCATTTACAGTCTGTTTCAGTTTCTCTGTCCTGGATGGAGCACACGACGTTTCTGATATGTTCCACTTTGATGTTTTACCGTTGTTCTTTAATTCTGTTGTGGGAAAGACATGAAAATATGATAAAAAATGTTTCCAAAGTAATCTCTGTGTGGAAAGTTTGCCCTGACATAGTTTTTTCCCCCTGTTGGCCGTTCTGTTTAACAATTAACTTTACTTTTAGCTAACTGTGTCAACTGTTTATCAATTAACATTGTTTTAGCTAACTGTTATGTTAACACTTTTTCTGTTATGCTAACTTTTTGCAAGCCATTTCTACTTGTATACGTTAATGCTAACTAATTCATCCATTTATTTGTTTCCTTTATCTTATAACTTCCTTATCCATTTATCCAATGCTTTGAGCTAAGTATTTCAAACATTTATCTAGTACTAATAGAGAACTAATTTCCCTGTTTCTCCATCACTTTAAGCTTGTTTTTAAGCCTGTTTAGTTCACACTTTGAGCTAACTACTTTAACCATTGCTATAGGCCCTTTAGCTCATTTTTTCAACTGTTAAAAGCTATTCAATACTTTTGCTTTCAGCTACTTCTGAAGCCACAACATGTGTTCAAATGTCCATTAATATGTGCATATATTGCCTTAATCAAATCATAATTCTTTCTATTCAGATTAGTTGAGCTTCTCTCTATCTACAGCCTTGGTAACTGCAGTACCCCTGGTTGGGAATCACTGCAATGATTTAAGATGCACGGACATAAAATTGAGGTTAAACGTAATTTTTTGTAACTTAGGCAAGAAAGCTGTGAGTCCGCTCCCGATCCTTAACCCTCACATACCTCGACTCTGACCACAAACTTTATAAAAAGAACAGCTGTCAAATGCAAAGTGCACAGTCCTCCGCAGCCTAACCACAGACATATGAATGTAAAAACAGCAGCTGTAAAATGCAAAATACAAAGTGTACAATGCAATTAGAAGGGTGGGGGGCACAGACGAGTCTTCATAACTCTGACAACACATATTGTACCTCCTGAACAGTGTGTAAGTGTATGTGAGTGGACGGTCAAGAATCAGTTTTGGCTTCGCTCTAAGCTGTCGCTGTTGGGACGAAGGTGAAGCTGAACGTGGAACCATCTGCTGATAAAGTTAAATTGAAACAAGGAGTCTGGTTGAAACAGTTAGACCCCCAGTGTAGCTGGTAACACACTACAGTACCTCACATATCATGTACATATGATGGATATCTGCTGGGTGCAGATTTCTCTCCGCTCTGGGAATAATTACAAACTGATAAATTTACGAGTTGTAGCTAACGCTGCGCAGCTTCTTGTCTACTTTTCTTGCCAGGGCACCTGATACCAATTAAAAACAATTTAGCAGCTGCCACGTTAACAAATGTCGGTATCTCAAGCGCATGTTTGGCTTTAAGTGAAAACTTAACAATAGTTGTGTGTGAAATCCTGATCCTGTCAGGATTAACAGACCAGCTGAAGGACTCTAAGTTACAGCATCCAGGGCTGCATTTGAAGCCTTCCTCTCCTGGGGATTAAAGCTTTCACCTACCCGAAACATATTACACCTTTACCTTGACCATCTTTCTTTGAGTTCAAGCGTTTGGTAGGAAGAGAAGCTGTCTGGGAGCTTAGTTCAGGAGCATGGGACAAACAGTTTTTCGAGATAAATTGCCTAATTTGGAGGTTTGTGGACCATTTTTTGAAGTGTCACTATGGATCCCACTGCAGTTCAGAACAAGCCTGAGACAAGTTAACAAAATGCACATATAGCATTTGTTTATTAACCGCGATTAATCCTACAAGACCTTGCATACATATCAATGAACTCCAACCCTTCCCCTAACCCTAAAGTTAACGTTACCTGTTATTCGTTAGTTTTGCTAACAAACCAACCGATCATCAACCTTAACCACTTCCCCACAAATCTACACTAACTTGAACAAAACCTAAGATTCTCCTCCACTCGAACCCGCTGTCACAGGTTTGATAGCCCCATAACTTACAACCTGACTAACCAGGTTGTTGAGAAAACGTCCTTCCATCTGTTTATTAATGATAACATTTAGCCACAAGGACGTTAAGTTAGAAGTATTGCAGATGTATCCATAATAAAGTGCCATGGAAGTATAAAGAAAACTGGAAACAGCATTGGACGTGTGGCCCCATTCATGCCTATGAAAGCTGCTCAGTGGCAAATGAAGCAAAAAAAAAAAGCTCTTTTTGCAAATTTGAGGCCCGGTGAACATGCGCACTAGAGACTTACACCAGCCTGGTACTTTCAGTTTAGCGCTCTACTTACCTGCATGGGACTTAAATGATTTAATCGTGCAGCTCTTCTTGACTTTTCACATGTAATTGGACCAAATTAATCAAAATCTGGTAGTGAAACTATTCATTTTAGCAGCAGTTGTGACTTTTACCAGCTTTAACATGATGCAAGCCTCTATATTAATACATTAATAATCATAACCAATAACAAAAGTAACATTATTCTGACATGGACCATTTGTATGAGTACTTTTTTGTGAGTGAAAGAGTTTGGGCTAGAAGAGACCTGACAATAACAAAAGCTCACGATTTTCCACATTAGATTATTTACAGCCCAACTGGAGTGGAAACCAGGACGAAAAACTTTGTTGTGGAAAAGTAGCTGAATTTTACATGAGGATGCCGACAGGGACGCTGACACAGACTCTTCATCTTCAGAAGATAAATGTTCATGAGCGCTGCGTCATTAAAACTAGTTTAGTCAAAGAAAATGACAGCTAAAGCACAGAGTGTCCTTTTTTAGTGTGTTCATAGTTAACATATCTAATATTACAACTGCATCAGTGAGTGTTGGTACGGTCCACTGGAGTTCTGCTCACACAGCTGGCTATTAGAGCCGTATGGCAGGCTGATACAGGGCCATTAGAGGTGTGTGTGTGTGTGTGTGTGTTGTGGGATAGGGACGCAGGTGCTCGGTGCGCTGATATTACCCAGGATGCTCAGGGTGGGGGCGTAGGGGTTATGGGGGGGAAGGAGGCTCTCTGTGGAGCTTCGCAAACACACCTGTGATCCCCTGCTAGCACGCTCACACACACACATTCACACACACTCTGCCCCCCCCCCAGCCCCTGCGCTACAGCACGTTAATACACACTCTGATAAACAGGCTAATACTCGCAGCGGCAGCACTTTACACACCATTGAACACAGCACACGGTGATCAGTGGAGCCAACACGTGGCAGTGTGTGTGATGTTGTGTGTGCATTGAAATGCCATGTATGCAACACGAAGGGCACCGTGAGGCAACTTCATTAAGGAAAGTTGTGTGAATGCATGGACGAAAAAAGTAAACGTAAGCATTTTTAGTATCAAAAAGACAGCAAAGAGAATCACATATTTGTGGTTTTGGACAACATTCATCGCTAATATCAGGGGACACAAACCACGCAAGCCATCAAACACATTTTTAACTTATATTTTCTAAACCACTGATTTAGAAGTGACAACAAAGGGGAATTTTAAAGTTACTATATAAAGTTAAAGTTGTTTGAATTTGCTTCCATGGTTCAACTTTTGACCTACCATACTGGTTCTATAATGCAGTGAAAATTAGAATAAATGTTTGTGGGCATTCTCCTTTATTTTCACTTCTACTTACTATGAATTATTAATTGTAAAGCTAAAAGTTGCTTCTTTTATAACTGTGTCCATGCAACACCATCCCCATGATTTAGTAATGATATAAGTGAGCAGAATGTAGCTTTTTGGGAAAAAAGTCAAAGCCTGTGAAGTAAGAGAAACGTAGCTGGTATTAAGGAATATTAATGAAAAAACACACAACTTTTGGTCCACGACACACACACACACAGATGGTGAAAACACCCCTAAAACACCCAAAGATGAAACGAGTCAGAAAACAACCACATCACATCTCCTTAAAAAACAAACATTTAATTATGGCGGCTCTGGTGCATTAGTGGCCAACCAGCAGGTTTTGATGTGCGCCTCTAAATCGCGTTACATTGAGCCAGTAACATTTTTACGCCCGCAAAAAGACATTTCAAAGCAAAAACCCTTCAAGAGGAAAATGAAAAACAATTAAACACTAATAGGGCTTCTAAAAGTCTGGAATCTGATCATTTAGTGTTCCATTTGTTTCAAGTAGTAAAAAGCTATATTTGTTGTTAATATAATGAAACTTGCCAGCAAGTAAATTTAAAGCTAAATCAGAGAGTTCAGTCTCTGTTTTGGAACAACTTTAAGAATGAGTTAATTATTTTTGGCTCACTCATTGATTTATTGACGATGAACCTTAAAGTTACTATAAGGAGGTTTGAACTGGTTATGAAACTTGCATAAGCAAACAATATCACCTATTTTAGTATAATTATTCTCAATGCCTTCCAGCGTGTCCGATAACCCGCCAAATCAGACAAAACTAATAAATGTTACTGCTTCTGCTCAGACTCCAGCGGCGCCTCCAACAGCAACTTTTCCACCACAGACAGATCCAGAAGTTGGAGGCTCGTGCTGTTTTGCTGGGCCCGCTGGAGTGGAGGAAGGTGCAGGAGAACCAGGACTAAACGGGGCAGGCTGCAGATCTTTACGACACATGGAAACATTATTTCTTTTGTCCACAGAGGCACAAAATAAATGTTTCTTGTTCTTCACTTTAAGCTTGAAGCTAGTTTAATTTGATCTTAAACTTAAAATCATCCGATGGAGTACCACAGGGCTTTATCCTGGGACCTCTGCTGACGCTTGTGGTCTATAAAAACAGCAGGATTTTGGGACTTGGTTGCCCAAGTATTGTCACAGTGCTTAAGCCAAATGGACAGGGGGAAAACCTGCTGAGACATGCTGACAATACAATGTGAAATGGTGGTAAAACTAAAGTAATTTGTATGAACGGCAGCAGCATGAGTTTTGACCACAGCACCAACCTCCTGATAAGCAAAAGTGAGAGTCAATGGACTATTAATTCTGTGTTATATAAGGCAGCAGTGGCTTAATTCACACTCTGTAAATAATTGTGTTATTGTGCAGTGAGTTCACTTCACCAACCTGGATTTCACACCATATCCACCACTTACAGCATTGGTGACTTTCAACAGAAATCCAACAAAGAATAAATTGACAGTCAGTAATAGGAAAAGTCTCATTTTAAAAATGTTAAATTCATATATTTTACTCTTTTCTGTGGTTTTATAAATACAAGTCAGATCTGTAACCTAGTAAACTAAAACCTCCTGCGTTTTATAGGGACGTTAATTTCCAAAAAAGCTAATAGCTAATAACTTACAAGCTAGCAGCATGCTGTGCTACATACACGTTATTTAAAATGCTATACTGTTTGCTCAATAATTTAAAAAAAATCGTGAGCAAAGCAGTATGTAGGCTTTGGGGCACCCTAAAAACTAAGAAAAATCTATCTATTTATCTGATAAAGAGGAGATACAAATTCAATTGAATTACAAAAACTATTTGTTAACAACTTTCTATTGTCAGAATGAAAGAAATACTAATTGGACAGTAGAACACTGAAACTTAGTTATAATCAATAAGCAAAGATTATTAAAATCTTTCAGTCACATCATACATATATCATTGAAGGTGGATAAGTGGCAGGACAACAGGTGTACTCTTCAGGCAGGCCAGTATTAGTCCGTGTAACCTCATCGTCAGCCAGAGGAGCCGTCGAGGAAGCACAGCTGGCCGGGTGGCTGTGGGCTCTCGACACCAGCTGCAGACTCTTGTGCAGAAAGAGCCACCAGGTGTTGGGGATTTCACGCTCCTTCCCTCCTCCACTGGTTCCCACTGCAGCCTGCTGAACCGTTACCGGGTTGGATTAACACCGGCTGTTCCTCCGTGGTGCCGCCGTGAGCCCACGGCACACAGCTCTTTACTGCTTGTAAAGTATGTTTGGATTTGTTTACTTTGAGTCACTATTTTGTAATCGTTTTTGGCGAAGGGTGCGAGCTGTGTGCAGAGCAGTCAGTTACAGTTGTGTCCACTCTCTGAGCACTATTGTCATTTAATAAAATCCTCTTCCATTTAATAAAATATAAGAAAATAAAGCTATTAAATGATAAGATTTAAAGGATAATAGACTGCATTTAAAGGGTCAGTTCACCTAAATTACGGATTGTTTGTCATGTAACCTGTTGATTCTTTAACTGTTAGCTACGTTGAATGATCAACTTCAGATTTATTTGTTGGCATGAGATAACTCAACAGGAAAACATAGCTCTTCAGTGATGCAACCCACACTTCCCAACGTAGAATCGTACACCACAAATCTCTCAAGATCCGATAATCTCATTTGCTGACAATCCTTTAAGTTCATTCATTCATACTCATATTCTACACATGAAAACAGCATTTATACCATACAATCATACACTTATTGCTCATTGGTAATTCTGCACATAATAAATACAAGCTGTGATGTATTTATGTACAATTTATGATGTATAATTCAGAATTCATTATTGTAATGGCTTTGGGATAGAAATAGCTCATAATGTGGTGTTTTCATGGACCTGGAGGATATTTACAGACCATATGATGGCCGAACTGCAGAACTGACTTCATCACTGGTTCAACAACTTCCAACCAACCAAAAGAAGCTGCAGAAAAACAGATTGTGTTGTACATACAGTATAGGTATATATTATATTCAAAGAAAAACAATAAAGCCACACACGCTCATGAGCAAGTTCATATACACATAATCTTGAGACCAGGCAGCCCATGCCTGCAGCCTGCTAACAATTACAACAATTAGTGGTTCAGCGCTGCCAGCCAGCCACACTGCCTGTTTATAATGTGATCGAACACAAATGTCATAACAGTGAAGTTTTGAGACAAACAAGCTGCATTATCAACGTGATGCCTGAGAGTCAGGTCTGCACTAAAGACAGAGTTGGTGCAGAACACAGGAAGTCTGAAATTTTACTGAATCTTCTGCACCACTTTTGAAGTATTTAACATGATATCAGATTGGTTTTCCAGATTGGAACCACTCCTGAACACACGTCCAGCCTTGAAGCAGAAGAAGACCACACCGCCACTTTATAGGTACACCTTGCTGGCTAATAAAGTGGCCAGTGGGTGTATCTTGAGCTGCATGCTTTTCCTTTCTATAAGTTTGTGTTTATAAGTTGCATCATAACTGTTTGTTACGTATCTTACATGAGATAAGTATGAAAATTACACACTTTAACAGCGATAATGGAAACCAGTTGTGTGTTTGTTTGACCTATCCGACCACCCCGACGTTCTCCCGACGCAGACTTTGTCGCTCTTTATATCACGCCACCTGAATTTCTCTTTTTCGGTAGCCTTGCATGTCCTGGTAGATGATTCTGTTGGTTATATAGCTTGAAGCAGACGGGCTACAGCAGAAGAAGACCACACCACCACTTTATTAGGTACACCTTGTAGCTAATATATTGGCCAGTGAGAGTATTTTGAGCTGCATGCTACCTAATTTTGCTATTTTCTTTCCATTAGTTTGTGCAAAATGTTTGATGGTACTTTTTACTGTTAACTTTTGCTTGTTTCCCAAACCTCTCCAGGAGAACTCCTTGTCCACAGCAGATTCAAATCACCTCGTTATGAACTCCTGCAGCTGCTTGATAACACGCTCGTAATTACTACTATTTAAAACAAGTGTGTTGAAACAGGGAGAGATCTTAAACATGCAGGACAAGTGGTTTGGGAAACGTCCGATTCAGATTCATCCACAAAGAATATCCACAGCAAGTTTCATGGACGTCAAAAAGGTCAAATGCAGCTCAGTTTATGTGATGTGGCCGCAGTATCATGTCACATTCAGGTGGTTCGGTTGCATCAGGGCACAGTAGGAGAGCATTAACGGCTGCTGCTGGATTGAGCAGCTCTAACTGGATTAAACACGGGGAGGAGAACTCGCAAGTGACTAAAATAAGGTTAGTGGGCAAGAACAGGAGAGAGTGTGTGTGTGTGTTTTTGTGTGTGATGACCAATGTGATTAACGCACCATCGCCCATGGATCAAAACTGGCCTTGTCTGTGAATTATTCTTTCTGAAAAGCACCTCTGTAGCTTTAATAAAAAAGGCCTCTTCACAGAAGACATTTTGACATGTCACAATAGGAAAAGGTGTATATAATAAAATGACTCATGCTGTTAAGCTGCTTCAGTTTCAGGGTATTGTCCACGCTGGCTCACTGTCACACTGTCAGTCTTCCTGGGGCACTTGAATAGAACAAAACCATCATTAACGTTATTAGTAACACCGCTCCTTTTCCTCCTGTGACAAGTCAAAATGTCCGCTGTGAAAAAGAGCCATCGCCGAGCCGTGACTGCACTTCTGTGTCTCACGTCTTCTCTGCTCAGGTTGGTCATTATTTTTACAGCAGGGTCTGATAAATGTCAAGTAATCTGCACAAAACAATGTTAAATATTTAATTCAAAATGTACCAAATTATTAATTCAAGTATCAATATTTAATATGCATCTATATTTGCATAGCATGACAATTTAATTTTATTTAGCAGGCCATGGGGCATTCATGCCTTTCACAACTACTTGTTATAGTGTTTCTTCTTTAATATTTAGTGCTAAAGGTAGCAGGAAGAGAGAGGGAAATAAAACATTTTCCCATGCCCAGTACTTATTTCTGCATGTTGGTCAAGGTTAAAGGGATAGTGCAGATTTTTTCAAGTTTGGGTGTATGAGGTATTTACCCATAGAAAGTGTAATTCCTTCAGCAGATGGCAGTCTGCACGCCACCAGTTTGGAGAAGCAGCGAGACGCAGAAGCAAAGAAGTAAAACATATTTATCTTATTTATTAGCCACCTAAAAAGACACAATATGTAAAAGTACCCTAAACAACCCCACTTACAAAATCCCAAACTGCTCCTTTTACAGTGTCTCCCTATCTCCAGAGGCATGTGGGCTAGCATTAGCTGTTTGCTAGTGCTTGATTATATATATATAAAATAAACCAGAGAGTGTATCTTTAAGAATATAAAAAGCTACCGGTGTTACCAACTGGGCCAGTTCCCACTCTTTCAAGAAGACAAACTGATAATAAAGATGAAATCCTGGACGTGTTGAATAAGCCACTGTGGCCTTACAGTGGATCGACAATGATCCAACTACATCTGTCTCTCTCTGTCTGTCCTCTTCGATCTCTCCAGTCGTCTGTCTTCCTGGCAGGCAGCAGTCTATCCTACACTGGGACCGAAGCCTCCTCGGCAGACAGCGGGCCCTAATTTCATTAATTATAAACCAATATGCTGCTGGCAGCCCCTCTGGAGAGGACTTTACCCAGCGCTGGCATCTGTTCAGCGCAAACACAGCGAGGGATGAAGGGATGGAGGGAGGAGAAAACAAGGACATCTCTGACTCCCGCCATGGGTGAGGCATGGTGCTGTGCAGGGGTTTTAAAAGTTCATGTTTCCAGCAAGGATGCTCAAAGTAGCAATCCAACACAGTTTCAGTCAGATGGAGAGAGTATCATCATGCAACCTATTCTCATGTCAGAACCACTTGGTTTAGGAAAAGATCGTAATGTGTTTAGTTTATGTCAGTTAAGTATAAAAGTTAGTCCTCCCTACGCAGACTTTGTCACTCTTTATACGATGTAACCAGACTTTCTCCTTTGCACATGATTACATAGATTATGTACAAATCATGTGCATTACTTTTCTTACTTAAAAGTAAGAACGATGATTAAACAGCCTACATCATGTGGCTACTGTTGCAAGTTTAAAATTGACTTATTTTTTGCTTACATTCTTATCAAAAGGATAAGGAAAGACTTTTACTGTGAAGGAATCTCCATTTTTTAGATGTTAACAATCCCTGAACTGAGACTTTCCATAAACTCATACCTGCACACTTCAGTGTATTTGCCACATCTTTTACCCATATTAAAAATAATTGTAAAGTTTAAGTTCCACAACGGTTGGTCAGTTCCTGATTTTCTTTGCTTCTTATCCCATCTTTGTCTCACCAGTTCTCCAAAACGCTGCAGTATCCTCTGCTACACCTTTCTGTTCCTCACTGCTCTGTCCACCTCCTTCTGAATCAAATCTTCCCCTTAAATTGCTTATCAGGGCTTACTGTGGGACGCCACAGGCACTTTCCATTGTTTCCCTTTGTTAAAATAACTTTTGTTGACGTTGCAGATGAGTGGTAAAATGGCCGTTATTGTTCTGTCTTTGTTGTAATAGTTCTTGCGGCGACGTGAAGACAGATTCTATATAATCTTTGGGCTCCTGATGGTGATACAACATAATATGTCCACATTATAATGTTGGTGACCTTTTCTTTAATGCCACCTATTCCAGCAAAAGAAAAAGAAACACAGGAAGAGAATAAACACATAACCAGGCTGCTAATTCATCCACACTAGAAGTGCACACATTTACAGACACGCATGCAGTCAGAGTGCAAAAGCATGTTAGGAAAGTGGAAGCTGTTTACTCCCTCATCATTCATAAATAATACACTTTAACACACACATAAAAACAATCAGGTTCACTGAAAAAGTGCTAAGGCTTTTGGTTTTATTTCTATGTTGCGTCAGTGTCAAATAATAACGAAAATCCAGCGATAGTGGAATTTAAATAAACATTTCAGATAAGAAATTTGGTTTTTAAAGTGCCAGTATGCTAAAAATTATTATTGTGCAATGATGAAATATCCATATTTTTTTCCCCAAAATGGCTTCTGTAATTTATCCATCAAATGCAATGTGTTTAATGTGTCTTCTGACACTTGGATTGTAATTAATCTTACAGTTAAATGCGTATCTGCCAGGTTTCTATACATTTCAAAAAGAAACCCAAACCAGTGATGGGAAAAGGTGAGCTACTTCCTGTATCGCAGAGCAGCTTTAATGTGATTTTCAGCTCTAATTAGAGTTAAGTCACTTAGTGTGTTGTAATGATGTTTGGCTCACAGAGCAGCAGACGCCGTCCATCAGCCAAATGAAATATTAAACTGACCTACCGCTGGATTGTGTGTGTGTGTGTGTGTGTGTGTGTGTGTGTGTGGATTCATATTTGTAGCTGTGTCAGGAGACCTCCATAGCACACTGTGCGTCCAATGCTGCCACATACAGTAAACACACACACAAGGAGAGACAGACACACACATTTCTGACCTACATTCACTATACACAAACAACAGGGTGTCAGGAGGGGCAGGGCAACAAATGTGTGTGTTGGGGGGTGAAAATCTGCAGGTGCACTGGGCCGTGAATCTAATGCAAAATTAGTGTTATCTTCCTGCCAAATAATTCATGATCCCGCATCCGAAATGATAGCAGAATGACTCGACTTGTCATCCCCTCGGTCTTTGTCACTCTCCCCCATGAACCATGTTTTATTCAAAATGTCACATGGAGCAGAAACTAGTAAATAAGTACAGCTGCAATCGGCAATTCTCTGCTTTTGATCCCAAATGACTTTTAGGCCTGTTGGAGGCAAACACTGCAGAAGCGGAATTAATTTATATATAACCTTTTTCTGCCGTTTTACAGAACAAACCCCTGAAAACAAACATTACCATCAGGCTGTCAGATCAAATACTTGTAATAGAAGCTCACAGATACTCCAAAACCTGCCTTGATGGGTTGTTTTCTTCTCCAAAAATCATTATAATCACAACTTTTTACCTGCTACGTCCAATAAAAGAGGTAAAATGAAACAGCAAAGAGACTTGGCTTCACTTTTAGTTCACTGGCCAGAGCCCAGTTGACTGTGTTTACTTTATTGTAGGTCAGTGTGTGCACACCCACTAACTATAGCCACGGCCCCAGCATATAAAACCCTAAATAATATGTCTACATTTAGAGAAATCATCGGGTGTTGCTGTGGAATGCAACACCATTGTGGTAAAGCATTTTCACAAAAGAGCAAACAACCACGAGAGAAAGCCAGAGAAGGGACAATGTACTGTAGTGATATTCATGATCCACACGTATTCTTTTATGGCACTAATCATTAAGTGTGTTCTGCATGTTGTTTTGCTTTAATGACAACAAATTCTGCTGTGGAAAAGGCTGATTTTATCTGGTTTACACCTGTGAAGTGAAACCACATTTTTGGCATGGTTTTTACTTTCTAACTAGAGAAAAAAAGCATCAAAATGCATCATATCTCAGCCGTGCCACACTGCCATCTGTCAGGCACTGAGAACGTAGCAGATACATACAGTACTGACTGGATAGACAGAGAGACTGTCACTATCTGAAGAATAAACAGTGTTACAGTGGTTAGAACTGGACTGGATGCACCAGATAATTAGACTCTTATTATGAAAGGGCTTGTTGTACATTCTGTTAACAATGTGTCTTCACTGAGTTCATTGATACTGTACTTTATAAAGGGTTAGGGTTACATATTTTTTTATTTGTCATTTTTATTGTCATCTCTTCAGTTAACAAATGGCATTCTATACAATACACAAGGTGAAAAAAAGGTAAATACAATATAATAATAATAAACAAAAGCAAACAAAGATCAAATTAAATCACATAAATTGAATTAAAATTGATTAGTAGAAAAATGTACATATATAATGAATACAAATAAACAAATGAATATATAATATGAATAGTATACATATAGATACAGTACAGATGTTTCTCTTCACTCTATCCATAGTGCCATAGTTTTTTTCCCAGTGCAGCATGGTATGAATACTGGTGGGAATAAGTTGGATTTGAAGCCGGGGTTCTACTCAGGCTACATATGATCTTTGTTTTGTCTTGATAAATAAAGGTTGACAAGGAACACAGTCTATGGGAAAGCCTTCCTCCTCCGATAACCTAAACACACTCGCATGCAGAGACACACACATGATTGCATATACACATATTCACACTCAAAGCCACATGTCCAAGTTGATCATATTTGCCAGTGAAGTCCTATGATTGTAACATAAACAAAGCGGCGCACAGAGAGGGAGGTCTGAGCCCTGTAGTCACCTGAGTATACGCAGACACGAAGGTGTGTGTTTACAAGTGTGTGTTTGCTTTGCCTGCTCCCTCTAATGTAAGAAAAGCGGGCCGACCTCGCCGTGCTCTGCCAGACTACAAAGTGATTTCATCCCAGTTCATACAAGCTCTTTTGTTGAACCATCACATCTTACCCGCCACCTCCCCCAGCTAACCCACTGCCATTTAGAATAACAGATGAATAAATGGACGAGGGGGAAAAACAGTAGACTGAAACCACAGTGGAACTCAGTAATGGTCAGCCAGGCCCACCACGCCTCAGCAAATGTTTGTCCAAACCTGTTATTTCTGGCATTGTACTGTCTCAAAGAGATCATTTTATTCTCCGAGAGGAATGCAGCAGCTATAAATAGTCTGGAGATGAAGGAGGGGAAATCAGAGATTTGTAGAGTAATTACAGAGCCAGAGTCGAACCCTTCTGTTATGGCTCATTTTTCATCAACCTCTGTCTCCACGACTGTCTGACTGACTGTCCGACTGAGGTAAAATGGCTGTTTTCTCGATGGGAAATGCATCTCTGACCTGATATTTGACCTCTCGTTTTTTCTGCATCTGCTCCTGTCTGCTCAGGAGTCTCAAGATTTAAAGGAACAGTCAAACCGTTTGGGAAATAAGCTTGTTTTTCTTCAAACCCAGAGTTGAATGAGGGTCGGAAACAAAACTATGCCCACAAGAGAAACCACGTATTTAACATTTCTGACTCCCACTGGCAGATGCTGACTTAGTTTGTGTCAGATACAGACTCACAAAACAGCATTTAGCTCCACTTTTTGACGTGTCAGGGCTTATTACATGCACACTGGCTTTTAAAAATAAACTTTTGTGTTCACAGTGGAGACACAGTTAGGTTTAGTCACCTTACTACTTGGTTAAGGTTAAGGGGTTAAAATAACTATTTCCATTTATAACCACTGGACGCAACTAGGCAAGTTAGTGGTTCTCAACCTGGGGTCATTTCTGGGGGTCACCACATGGTTGTGGAGAAAAAATAATTGCGTTTAAGTATTTTTTTTAAAAACCCTGTGAGTGACATACAGACCATAGACTGTAGAAATACAATGTGTGTCCATTTCCTTCCGCTGTGCACAAGTGAGGCCAAAAAATCCTGGATATGGGTGGTGCCATCTTTTGCTGATGACATCATTTGAAGCCAGAGTCTGTGCAACACCAATTGGGCAATGGACCTGCCTGTAAAGTTCCCGCCCAAGCACCCGCCAGACCAATCAAAAGCCAATTACAGCTGTCAATCATGACACTACACTGTTGCTTAATTGCATCAAATAATTCCCCCAAAACAAACCAATGATAGGAACGATTTTTGGCATCATTTGAGGGATATGTTTGACTTTTTAGTTATAGCTTCATGTCCTATCTGCTAACATGAAAGGGGGCGGGGTTTATGACCTGTGCTGCAGCCAGCCACCAGGGGGCAACGTAGATGTTTTGGCTTCACTTTTGAGGAGCTGTCAGGCTGTTCATCTTTAAATGCTTAACATATTGCAAAAATGAAACATAATGATCGTTTAGGAATATTTCAACACATTTCAAACACTGTAATAGTCGAACATAATGCCAAATAAAATTTAATATAACAGTACAGTCTGTTTTTTAAAAAGTTGGGTGTGAATGTGTGATTTTGTTCAGAATTGTTTGGATAACTTCCTGCCTATAAAGGCATCAAATCAGAGTTCATGTTTTTTAGTTTGGAGGCTTAGCACAAAGACCAGAAACTCTACTACCCTACTCTTGTTACGCCCTTGTTATTTTATTCAAATTTTCTTAAGGTAAGGCTAATTTTAACTGCTCAATATACTGTTGTGAGGTTTAATTTTAAAAAAAATATGTCTTAGCACTTAAAATTGATCATGTTTTTTCCTTAAATCTTGACCTGAAAAGTAACTAAAGCTGTCAGCTAAATGGTTGGCATCTAGCTCAGAAACTGAGAGAAACCTCATAATTTAGCTCTATCAATAGAAAGAAAATACACCCTTTTTTGTATTTTCAACTCTACTTACTTAAATCCAACCAAGAAAATATAAATTTTCTTTCAGTCCATAACCCTAAAACACAGATATTAACTATTTCTTCGGTCATTTTTGTTGGATTTAATTAAGTAAAGTTGAAACTACAAAGGCTTTTAACACATATATACACTGAGCGAAATGGCTCCACCGCCACAGCAGAACCTTGTATGAACACTTAATAAGAACAAGAACACAATATTACAGGAAATCATGCTTGAAACCCGTCAATACAAAGAGCAGAACCAAAAACAGCCAATCAGTAAAACCCCTAACACTCTGCTCTTTTGTTTTCAGTGCAAACTCAAACAGCCAGGCATTTGCCCTGACAGCACTTGGGTCTTAAATGATCTTTGTGGAGTATAAAAGGACTTTTCGCTGGTAAATTGCTGTAATTATCAAACATGCCCTTCTCATTTTGCACAGTCAGACCTTGTTGGCAAATTCACCCAACAATTAAGAAAAGCTGGAAATGAATGACAAGTAATGGTGTGGCCCACATTACTCAGTGGAGGACAAACAATCTGAAGAAAGGAGGTTGTAATGATGGGAAATGTGCAGCACAGACAGAGAGGAATTACACAGAGAAGGGGATTTAGAAAGGAAAAATGTAAATATATCTGCAACAAGTATGGATGTGCTTTAGGAAAATCTAAGACATTTTTAAATCCTGTCACCCCTGTTATGTGTTGTTTATTCATTACTGGTTGCCTTTTTTCTCTGTTGGAGACACTTTGTAGGCTTTGTACTGTCGCTTTGTTGTGGTCTGAGGGAGGAGGAGGAAGAGGTGGAGGGCATACGATGCAAATGACAGTGTTTCAGTGCACTTTGTCGCCAATCATAGAGAAATTATAGCTCCATGAGGCTTGTACGCAACACATAAAGTGGCGTCTCGAGGATCGAGAGTGAAAAAGTAGACATGTGTTGTTGCGCTGACTGTTTCACACAGATCCATGTGATTTTTCAGAGGATTTCTCTGGCTGGGAAATCTCTCTGTTCATCCTTTTATTTAAATTCTAATTCATCTTAATTTAAGTCAGATATTGTAAATATTCATCACGGTTGATGTGTGGTTTTTAGGCTCATAATTACTTTAAACATTTAAAACATTGTGGTATGTCCTTTTTTTTTATTATTAAATGAGAAATAAGACACCTATGCTCAGTTTAGTCCAAAGTAAAAATGTCACTAAAAAGTAACTAAAGCTGTCAGCTAAATGTAGGGGAGTAGAAGTATAAAGTTACATAAAATTGAGTAAGGAAAGTACAAATACCTCAAAATTGCACTCAAGTGCAGTACTTGAGTAAATGTACTTAGTTACATTCCACCACTGGCCTGGTCTTACTTTCCTTTATCGGATCTAAAGACAGCATGTCGGCCTCTGCCAGAGATCATTATTCACAGAGAAATGGCGCCCCCGTGTGGCCAATGTTGTGTACTGCACATGGGTTCACAGATTTGGCAAAAAGTTGGCACATTTCTTTCAGCCTGAGGAAATGAAAGTGAAATACTAAATATAATAGCCTGGGTTGTTAATGTGGACAAATATTAATATAAAGCACTCACTATGTTCATAATACTCACACATACAGGACACTTGCTTACTCTTTATGTTTCTAAAAATTAATTAGTTGCTTGTTAATTAAGAGTAGAATATGGCACATACTAGTATAGGCATACACATTGACACATTGACACTTTTTTATTTTATTTTTTTTACCATTATTATTTTTATTATATTTACAGGCTTTATATATTTGTACACAGTGCTCATGTTTTATTGGCTGGCGAATAAGTACACACAAGTGATCCATTTCACTAATGATGTACTTTATACTTCATCTTTATCTTAAGAATGAATTAGTTGCATGTTTATTTTATTTTAAGCTGTTTGCGGACGGATCACGCAACCTGCGGCGTGATGAGGTCATGCGCAAGGCGAGAGCGCGAGGGCAAACGTCTTAAAGGGGAGTCTCGTCAACAGCAGATGCTAACCCGTTAGCAATAGCTTTTTTAGACGTGAGTAACTCATGTTTTTAATTGATAAAGGTATTTTAGAGGCAGAAATTTAGCAGATTAAATGTCTATAGAGGTGAAAACCCAAAGCGAGGTGATTGTAATGTTCCTGTCTAGCTGGCGAATCCTTTCGCTAGCATAGCAATGTTATGCTAATTGAGTAACTTCAATTAGTCAGCCTTACATTAGCGCTATTATGTATCTGTCCTCACATGACTTTAGTCAACATTATGAACTGTTTTCTTTAAGCTTAGTTTGTGAAAACGAACCAGGCAATAAGAAATTGCTAACATGACTTATGAATGTGCTCGGCGTGTCTCCATGCAAACTGCAGTGAGCAAAGTCACAAGTCAGCTGGAGTTAACCATTTTTTAAATGTAAAATCCCTCACTGTCTTCGATGATCTTTAGAGTGATTTTTTGAAAATAGGAGAGGTATCTTTCCACTGAACCCTGATTTTAAAAATTTATTAAGATTCAAGGCAAAGATTAATGCCAAATGTTTACTGTTAACTATTAGACATTCATCCCACAATTCTATCACAACAGATCCAAGTATCATAACAGCTTTCTGTCCTACACAGACCTATGTTGTTTAAAAGCCCTGATTTAGACCAAAATCCCCTGTTTCTTTCCCGTCCATCCCAGGATGGCAGCAGCTGCTCCACTCCTGATGAGTTACCTCCAGAAAATCATGACGACAGACTGCCCCACCTCACCCGACCCCCAGTTATCCCGAATCAGATTTTTTCAGGGGATTTGATAACAAGGTAAGAACTTCAGACTTACAGTGGATGAGTTACTGGCATGTTTGGACTTGGTGTCATATTGCAGAAGGGTAGACACTAGAGAGCAGCAAAGCATGTAAATAAGCCAAGCTCAGGATGAAACCGTGAGATGAGAATGAACATAATCAACAGGAGGCCAAATGTTACTCAGTCATTTCAGATTTCTCCTGAATTTCATTTTACAGCATTCAAGTCTCATCATAGTTACACAGTAGTCACAAAAAAGAATATATAACATTAGCTCTTTACTGGCAAATAAAGGCATAAAATGCTAAGATTGTGTGTCTTTTTAAAATGAACACATCAAGGTGATTTTATTCAGGAACCACCCGTTCTTTGCTTTTTAATGTTAAAGTTAATCAAAACTATTCCTTCTAAACTTTGCCACTTCATCCCAATGCCTCCTACATTAATAACTCTGAACATTAAGTGTAAAATCTGCACTAAAGTAGACCTAAAGAGAATATCACTTGTATAACTATTGTTGTAAGGATGAGATTTTAGCGTTGTGTTTATATGTGCTCAAACCAACTGGCATACAGACGATACAGATGTCTCTTGGTGCTTTTTGGTGCACAGTACTACTGCTGTTATGATAGATAATCTAAAAAAATGTTGGAGCAAATGAATCAAACGAAATAAGCAACTAAAACTACCTTTTGTGGAGCAATAACATTCAAAAATGTGTGTATCTTCATGAAGGTTGAAGAGAGCGTCCTGCAGTAAAAGAGGTGAAGATTGTGGTAGATCGCTTGAAAATTTCAAAGGGGTAAGTCACAGTCATGATTTATATCACATTCATTCTTTACACTGAAATGTAACAAAATAATGGAAAACATTTTTACATGAGATCCAAGAAAGGTAAAAATCAATCAAGCAGAGGCTGAGATATACTGAATTTTGGACTCCAGGAATGCTCAATACTACATTTCCCATAATGCAACTTGATAGCATTTCTTGAGCAAAAGCCCCATCGTCTTTGATAGTAAACGCTTGATGCTTGCAAGCCAAATATTGACTGCTGTATTATGATATCACCACCTTCTGCCATTGTTTACCATCCTGTGATCATATTTTTAATTATTTATAGGCTTATGTGTGACATTTGAACAAAATAAAATAACCATATCAGATGTATCTCTGTGGGCATCCTATGGTGAGTGAGTGAGCCGGTCCAGACCATGGGCATTGATGAATCAGGGTTTTTATATGTATGAATGGGATCAAGACCTTGACAGGGTGGCAAAAGCAGCGAATAGCTGCTCATTACAATAACAAAAGTTTGAATCTCGTGACCTCGGATTGAGGTTTATAAAACAGCTGTGTGTCTCTGTGTCAGCTGTCTGTATGTGCATGATGAGCCGTATACTGTTTAAAGTGACTTCCCATAGTTTCCAACCACAGAGGAAGTGTTGAGAAGGTCTGAGAATAACCTTTCACATGTTTGTTGGAAATGCTGAAGCACAACATTAAAGTGTACTCTACATCAAAACACTGTTTATTATAATAAATATGCTGCTGTGTTCGGGCAGATATAGTTTCTGGAGCCCCTAAAATTATCTCAACTGAGGCCAAGACACATCAAATTATATCATGTTCAAGAGCTCTTGTCCAAACTGCCACTACTTCAGTAAATTAAAAAAAATCCTTATTCAGGTCTCAAGATGATGTATCATAGTAACTGTAAGGCCCATACAATCAAGAAATATAGACAGATATACCTGTCCAAAAATATGACTCAAATATAAACATATTTCCAATGTGGACGTCATTATATGCTTTTGTCAGGTTTGGAGGCTACAGTGAACAACTTTATTTTTATCAGACTAAAGTGAATTACATGAGATCATCTGTGGCCTGTAACAGCAGCTCAGGCTGCGTTCACATGAGAACAGGTGATGCAGCAGTGACACTTAATGTTTGTGTGACGTCTTGTTAGATATACCCTCCCAATTAAGCACAAATAGACTTTATATTTCACAATTATTGTTTTCTGTCAGCATTTATACGATATTAATATTTCCAACCACACACAGCAGCTAGATAAACTTTGTTCAACTGTTCCACCGCAGGCCGCTGAATTTTATTATTATTTTTTTAAGAGTTGGTGTGAATGTGGCCTTAAAGAACAAGGCAAAATACTGTTTAGAGCCACTTTTCTGGCATGTAATGTTCGCTAACTAAGTTAGCATTAGCTAACTTCATTGTGTTTGTCCGCTTAGTTACCAGTGGTGCAAAGAAAATAAGTACATTTACTAAAATACTAAATAAATCTGAAGTGCTTGTATTGTTACTTTACTGTTATATTTATATAAAAAATAAATAGAAAAAAAGCCATGAATGTGTTACTATATCAATAATTTACTAATGTTTATTATTGCGCAATAAAAAGTTTATCGAAATAAACAATTTTTTCCCATCATATTCTAATGTTAAAATGCTCCAAAAACCTTACCTTAAATAATAATAGGCTCAGCCTGGGAGCGTTGCTCCGGACCCATTTACCCATTTTTTGTTTTCTGTCACTTTTTTCACGACTGTAGGTCTGATTAATACACTGAAACTTGGGTATGAGGGTAAGGTTGGAGGGTTTTGCTTAGGGGCCAAAAAGGGGCTCGTTCTATCTCTGGCATGTTACATTAGGAACATTTTCAATGAAAAGGACACAAATAATGCTTGTTGTTTTGCTGATACTGTGAGCGGTGACCCCCGGGTCACTAGCACGCTGTGTTGTTTTGATGAACATGTGAAAACTGGACAACAATAACTCATCATCACACCGCGGTGCGTCGCTATACATAACCAGATTTGTGTTATAAAACCTATTTGGATGACAATACTTTATGCTGTGCCATCACACAGCTACTTTATATAAAAGGACAGCGGCACAGACAGCATCTATTGAGCACCAGTCTGGCCCCCACCAATATAACAATGGGAAAGGTAAGCTTAGTATGTGTTGTTACTGAAAATACAGAATGAAAACATGTTAACCTCTTAGATGTTTTTAACAGATCATTAATCAGTGCTTTAATAAACATTTGCAGATCATATTCTACGAGGACAGAAATTTCCAGGGTCGGCACCATGAGTGCATGAGCGACTGTGCTGACCTGCACCCCTACTTCAACCGCTGCAACTCCATCAGGGTGGAGAGCGGCTGCTTCATGGTGTATGAGAGACCCCAATACCTGGGCCACCAGTACTTCCTCCGCAGGGGGGAGTACTCCGACAACCAGCGCATGATTGGCATCAATGACTGCATCCGCTCCTGTCGCATGATTCCCATGGTAAGCTTCACCTGGAAACGAGTATCAGGGCAGTTAATTAGGATGAAGTTACTGATACGTTTTGGCACACTGATTTATTGTGCTGTGCAAAAGCAGAATCTATGAATAATCTATATATATCTAGAAGAAACTTAGGTGCTTTGCTTTCCCGAAGGTAGATAAACTTTTCTCTAGTTTGAAGGACTTTTTGGAAATTCTCAACAACTCCTGTTGGAAAGAAATTCCTCAAAGCTTCTGAGGTGTTGTAGAAGACAAACAACTAAACATGAGCAGCAACCAAAACTTCAACTGTTCATGGAGTGGTTTTTATGTTTACAATCATAAAAAATACCATTGCATAGCACATTAGAAAGACAAAACTATCTAAATCCTAAATGTGGTTTTTCCTGCAGCACCGTGGTTCCTACAAAATAAGACTGTATGAGCGTCCAGACATGGGCGGCCAAATGCAGGAGGTTAGCGACGACTGCCCCAACGTCCAGGACCGCCTGCGTATGTCTGACATTAACTCGTGCAATGTGGTTGACGGCCACTGGCTGATGTACGACCAGCCCAACTACAGGGGAAGAACCTACTACCTGAGACCTGGCGAATATCGCAGATACAGCGACTGGGGCGGCGCCAGCCCAAGGATCGGCTCACTCAGGCGAATCACTGACTTCAACTAGAATTCTTTCAAACCTTCTTCCACTCTGTTCTCAATAAACGTGCTGGGCTTAAACTGTGTGCTTTTGTGTCTCTGTATCTTTAAGACATGAAGATGGTTTGTTTCAGTTATGTATTTGGTGTTTTTTAACTTTTGTTCTTCTGTAATATTTGATCCATTCACAACTCATAGTATGGCCTACTGTCACCGTCTACAAAATGTTGTTTTGCACCATTTCTCTGATCTTTGCATACTATTTTCTCCACTCCAAAACATGCAGCAATGTGGCCCAGTTTGTCCCATAAGCAGACTTTTAAATCCAACTCAAAGACCCCCACAAAAAACTAAAGCAGCATTGGGTATTGGATAGATTTATTGGCTTTATTGACAGTACTTCACATAAACAATATCTGGACATGTTCTCACACAGTGATGCGCTTGATGGATCCCACTCTGGGATTCATGCTTCCCCACTCATTAAACCTCCTATATTCACCAGGGCGCACCAGGTACTGGCGTCCCCTGTAGTTGGGGTGCTCGTAGAAAATCCAGTGACCGTCCCTCACGTTGCAGGAGTTGATGTCATTGAAGTGGAAGCGTTCGTACAGGGAGGGGGAGTCGTCGCTCAGCTCCATCATCTGGCCTCTGAACTCGGGGCGCTCGTAGATCATCATTCTGTGAGAGCTTTGGTGCTGCAAAAAGTAGATTTATTAGACTCTAGATCACTAAAAGAAGTTCCTAGTGTAAAGTAAAACTGCCAAACTGAAACCTACCATAGGGATCATGCGGCAGGATCGCACACAGTCGTTGAATCCCATCCAGCGCTGGTAGTCTGAGTAGTCTCCTTTCCTCAGGAAGTACTGGTAGCCCGTGTAGTTGGGGCGCTCGTAGACCATCCAGTCACCGCCGTCCACTCTGATGGAGTTGCAGCGGCTGAAGTGGGAGTGCAGGTCCGAGCATTCGCCGCTGCACTCATAGGAGCGGCCCTGGAAGTTCCTGTCCTCGTAGAAGATGATCTGGAAACATCAAGGGATTTTAAAAAAGTCTAGCCTCAAATTTAGAGAAATATGCGTACTTTACCACATTAAGGAATACTTCAAGTTCAACGGTTTCGCCTGAATAATCCGCGTAGATATGCAGAAGCACAAAAGGCACACAGAAAAACAAGCAGCCTTACCTTGCCCATTGTGTCATTAACCTTCGTCTCACTGTTGCCGCAGTCGTGGGCTCCGGGCTGCCTTTATAACCCACGGATGACCTGTTACATTGTGATTCAGGACAATGAGCGAGCTTGTCAGCTCTTTAACAGGACAATATTTAGTATTGTTTGTGTGGTCAGCTAAGCAAATCAGCCGCTGTGAGCAGAGGCTTCCCTTTGAAATTGTTCTGGTAGATCATGGAAAGCTACAAATAAACTAAAAGTAAACAAACAAACATATATTTATGCAATTGGCTGTTTTTCTATGAAAGCAGGAAGGACTCTTAGAAAATTGGTTTGTACAAAGTTTATTTTTCTTTCCAGTGTTCATATACATTCGAACATATTCTACATGTAAAATAAATAAAAATCATCCTATTACTGCAGATGGTTGTGCTTCTGTACATTCTCCATGGAGGCTGTTGGGTTCATTTTTATTGATTGATTACCACAATTGAAACTTTTTTGATTCTTTATCCTGTGAAGTGGACACAGTCACTGACTCCCTCTGTACACAGCAGCAGCTTTTATATGATTTACAATTCAGAGAGCGTTATTCTCTTTATGTCAGCATAACATCTTGTTTTATGTAGCCACTAGTTCTTTCACTTTTGCTTTTGTTCGCCTAAATCCCCCCATAGTGTGAAATCCTCTATGCACTAAGCTCTCGAATGCCGTTTCAATGCAGTCTGCACGTGACCCGTTTTTACAGTAGAGCCGCTCGACCCAGAGCAGGGACAGCATCAGGGTGTAAACAGTCAGACTCACATGTTTCACAGTGTTTCATTTACGTGCATATATCATATACGGCCTTAAAAGATTTTAAATATTGTCTGTTCTTCAGCACAAAAACCGACAAAAGTTAGGATGCTGTGTCTAAAATGTAAATAAAACAGAATGCGATAATTTACTCATTCTTTTTGACATATAATGTTCTTATATTCAATTGAAAATATACAATTTTTTTTATTTTCAAACGAATACATTTTGTGCTTTCTTGTAATTATACACTTTTTACAACACAAGTGTTTAGGGACTGAGGGCACTAATAGCTGAAGTTAAGAAAGCAAAACTAAAGCAAAAGCCCCAACAAACCCCCAAACACAGAGGCTGGCCTTTGGATTTCACAATCTGGATGCTGCTTTCCACTTAAGCCTGGTGGAAACAACGTCCACGAGTTCCAAAAACAATTTAAAATGTGGACGTACCAGAGTCAGATGAGCTTGGGCCCTGAGAAGTTGCTGGCATTTCTGGATGGTGTTTGATATATTGCTTCCTGTTAGACTAGTGGGTCATATTAGCTGTCTTGTGTTGTTAGACTCGAAGGGAATTACACTTTAGGCGTGCGTAATCGCCAAAAATACCAATTCCATGTTGCTTAAATGAATAGAATATGACTTAAAAATTCAAAATATACAGCAACAAAAGCAACTCTGTAACATAGACATGTCTGATCGTAACTGCTGCAGAAAAAAACTCACCTACATATTTTAAACTTCGAATTGCTGCAGTCTTTGATTATTTATGTGCTATACTACTTTGAGTACACTTTAGTAACAGATGTTACTGGGACTCCTGTTACCTATTATCCCCCCTTAACTCTTTTGTTGCCCCTGTCCTTTTTTAAAAAAATTTGCATACATTATATCCAGAATAAGCATATATTTAAAGTCGATATATGTCAAATACTTCTCACAATGTTTTATTTACATTTTACAGAGTATACCAACTCTTTTGAATCAGGTATGCATGCATCTAAAAATGATACAGTGTGCACTCAAAGCACAGGTGACTTAGATTTACCTGAATAAAAAATAAAAATGTTATGAATATTTTCATATATTAAAACCCATATAACACATTTGTTATTATGCAACAAAAAAAAAAGAACAATCAAGTTTATATAGCATGAACCACAGACTTGGATAGATTTCCAAATGTTACTCTACTTTCTAATAAAACCATAAAATTCCTTTTAACACTTGTTATTTTTAATTTTAATCTATATTGATTACTTATTGCAGTAAAGATAATTATGCATAGCTCAGTCTGTAAACAGTAAGGAATATTGAGTTTTAAAGTCATGTAAATATGACAAATTGCATGTTAATCGCTTTGGAAAAAATACAGAAATAAAAGCAATTTTTGGCCCTGCACAAATATCACCCGAGTAGTAAACAAGTCGCCATTACTGTTGTGGGATCTGACGTTCACATTAGCTGAATTATTAACATAGTAAAACAACTTTAAGACATTGTTGTCAAAAGTACAGTTAGAAAATCACTTCTCAGGATATAAAGCCTGCTGCTGTGCTGCAAACTCATATTTTGAAATGTTATATATTCACCTTCGTATTGCTGTAAATTTGCAATATAAATAAATTCACCCCAAGTTTCATGAAATCACACTTATTTTTAGCATTTCAGATTTGTTGATTTAGACATTAACTGTCTATTTATTTAACTGAATAGCACTGACTGGGATAAAAATGCTACTTATCAAAATCGTATTAATAAAAGATTCACACAAAATATGCGGCAAATCATTTTATTGTGCGCATCACACAGTTATAGAGGTAAAGTCATCGTGGCTGGATTGCACAGTACAACTGGAACTACATGCAAACAATGCACAAATCACAGTTTTCAGGATAAAAACAAGGCCCCTTCTTTTTGCCTCTCACTTCGACATCTTGTTAATGTTAATAAAACAAAGCATCTGCAAAACCTATTAGCTAAATAAAAGTGATGAGACAGTTAAGATTCTGTGATGCGTCTGATTGAATTGAACCTCAGATCGTCGTTGCTGATCTCTCTGAGGTTCCTGTACTTCCCTGGTTTCAGATAAAACATCCTGCCCTCGTAGTTTGGCTGCTCAAACATCAACCAGTAGCCCTCCATTACGTTGCAGGACTGCATGTCAGACATGTGATAGTTGTCCTGGATGGAGTCACAGTCCTCAGTCAGTTCCTGCATCTGCCCTTCAAAGTTTGCTTTCTCGTAGATCCTCATCTTAAAGGGTCCCTTGTGCTGTTAAAGTACAAAACGTCACATGAAATGAAATAAATGCATGAATATGGTGATGGTAATGTTAAATGTTGCACCTAGCTGCTTTGATGATAAAACAAAAAAGCTAAATGCCCTGCTAGGAAATAGGAACCGACTCTACTGAGCAATCTACATGCCAAGTAAGGAGCTAAATATTACTTTAATCCTCTAATAGGTTGTGCTATGTATGAAAAAAAATGCAGCATTTGCTCCAGTTTTAACAAAACCTTGAGAGGTATTGCCAGCTGGCTTGCAAGATAACAACATACAACAGCTTTTGAAGAAGTTGATCATTGACATTCATAGAAACTGAAAACCACGTCCTATTTCGTTAATAAGCGGATGAAGATTGCAGTTTTCCGTGGAGATATCAAGGCTATAAAATACAATTAAAAGCTCAGTATGATGAGACCTTTGAGTTAGGATTTAATTAGCTTCAAGCTTTTTGGCTGTTGAAATTGTGCTGTGCTAAGCTAGCTGTTTCCAACCCTAAACACATATTGGAAATATCACAGCTGGAGGCACTTTTCTTGATGTTCTCATCATATTTCTCGTGTCCCTTTACATTAATTACCGCCCTTGTGCCTCCGTGTTTAGTAATATTGTGCAGATATTTACCGCAGGGACAATGCGGCAGGACTGAATGCAGTCATTGAAGCCGATGGTGTTCTGGTACTCTGGGTACTCTCCCCTGGTCAGGAGGTACTGCTGGCCCGTGTAGTTGGGCTGGTCGTAGACCATGAACGTCCCGCTCTCCACCCTGCAGGAGCTGCATCGGCTCAGGTGGGAGGCGATTTCAGAGCAGTCGCTGATGCACTCATATGAGCGGCCCTGGAAGTTTCTTCCCTCGAAGAAGACGATCTGCAGAGAAAGACAGATTGTGTTATGCATTACAGAACCAGTGAGATCTATTATAATCACAAACTAAGACAATCACACTGCTGCATTACACAAGATGTTTGCTATAGTTTTTGGTACATGTATTGCATCAAATTATGATTGAGCCTGAGGCAGTATATACATCAGATAGTTGGCTGGTGCAGTGATCTGTACCCTTCATTACCTTTCCGCTCATGGTCACGCTATTTGATTTCTGTTGTTCTTCCCACTGGCGCGCTGCCTTTTATGCATCATGTGACATCAAAAGAATCTGCCCCTCAATTGTACAAAATAACAGAGTCAGCTCATCAGCATGGAATTCCCTACTGTATTATACATCGAAGCTGTGAACAGATTAAACAGTAGTGGTGCAGATTTAACAGTGACAAAGCAAACTCTAGTTATTGCATTACTTTTGTACCCTCATGCCATCATTTCCATTATTGGATATATGTTAGAAACAGTAGAGAACAGATTGCATGTAGACAGATGCAAGCTTAGGTTTGATTTCATGCTAAATATGTAACTTTTAAAAGCAGAATTTCACTGTTCTCTTTACAAATGTTGATTTTTTTGTAAGTTAAAAAATACACTATTGCTTAGTTCAGTACACTACAAGATTTGTACAGCGGCAGCCTTACGGTGCAGGCCTGCTGTATGTGTATAAACTTGCGTCTGCCCTGCCTGGTGGCTCATGGACGTGATCTTAATTTGCTTTCTTAGCAGCCAGCTTGGTCGCATCGCCAGGTATCCCAGCATGTTTTTTGCAACGATTAGTTGCTTGAAATAGACCATTAATGCATGTGAATTTTGTCTCCAGTCAGTACACGTACAGTGGGCAGGCCTTCTTCTTTGGTGTGGTATGACCAGTGGTTTATGGGGGTCAAATAATGTAAATGTTGTGATCGATACGGCTGTGTGGCTGATTTAGTCAATTCACAAACTTCACCATTGACACACTGTAACGACTAACATTTGGTCTCATTATTCTGCAAATATTCAAATGGTTTGACACAAAAGTAAAGCAAGAAGTACAACTCAAAGATGTTGGGAAGCTGTTTAAATTTTTTATTAAAAAAAGGACATATCAAATTGAGATTTACCCAAGTATTTTTACTGGCAGGGGAAGGGTATTGATTAAGCAAAAGCTTATAACAGAAGAACTATGAAAAGCATGTGTGAAGCTTTATTTGAAAGATAATATCTGCTAGTTTATGTAGTTGTGCTTGTTTGCCATAAATCTAAAACCCAATCAGAATAACCTCCAGCCCGACCCCTACTCTTACTCTTCCCCTCACCTGGAATCAGGGTTATTAACACATCGTTCCTCACTGAGAGATGTGTCCATTATCCAGTAATTTCCACTCAATTGACATAATTTCTGCAAAACAACATCTCTTGGTGAGTTAAATAACCACATTACATTTCCTTTAGCGCCACCCTCAGGATAGGGTTTGAATCATCACATGTCATTGAAGTTGGTGTCAGTTACGAGGTGTAATTACAGGAATTTTCAAATGAGGGGACCAAGAACTAGTCAGGGGGGCCCACAGGAAATCAGAAATTACATAAATACAGAGTTAAAGGTTAGCCTAGGAAACGGTACAGTACCCTGTATCCTAATCCAGGTGGTATTATATGAAAAGACCGAGGAATCACCCCTGGTAGTCTTGACCAATGTCATTGGGGGGCCACCATGGGATACATAAGTTATTATTATCTTGGCCAAATAGATTATCATTTTTCACATTCGCTAACTTTTCGTTATGTACACAAAATGACCATAAGTACTGTAGTCAAAGTTACACCAGAAAGCTGCAATTTAATAGATAGACAATGGACAGTCTTAGTAATGCCTTCATCTCTTGTACTGAAGAGGTAGTAGGTGCAATAATGGTGACTTAGGACTTTATCAAGTCCAGTAAAAAAGTGAAAGTGAATGCATGAGTTCTGTATTGACTGTTGTGGAACTTACATGATGTATGCAGTAGTACTGTGTGTTATCGTAGAAATATTAAGTCGTATTTATGGTACTTACTGAATGTACCAGCATACAGGAGCACCTAAGACAAATCTTTGTAAAATAATAGAAATTTTAATGTTTCCCTCTGACCTCTCATAAAACCAAACAAATAAATCAAAAAAAGCACAGAGATATTTCAAAATAGTTGTTTATTTTTTACCCACAGTTACTTTAACTGAAAGACAATCAGCATACATCAGTGATGCGCCTGATGGAGCTGATTCTCGACATGTTGCTCATCCCCATGTCTCGGAGGTTCCTGTACTCTCCTGGCCTCACGTACATCATGCGGCCTCTGTAGTTGGGCTGCTCGAACATCAGCCAGTGGCCGTCCATCACGTTGCAGGACTGGCAGTCGGACATCATGTACCGATCTTGGAGAGACTCACAGTCGTCCATCAGCTCGTGCATCTGGCCGCCGTAGTTTTCCCTTTCGTAGATCTTCATCCTGAACTGCCCCCTGTGCTGTTGGAAGAAAATAGGGCATCAGTCCATTGGTTTTCTTGGCTCTCTTTCATGCCTGTTTCCAATTCACCTAACCATAATGTCTTTAGACTTTGGGAGGAAACCCCGACTACCACAATGTCTTACCATGGGGATCATGCGACAGGAGCGGACGGTATCCATCATCGCCATTCCCATCATACCCATCATGCTCCCCATGCGCTGGAAATCAGAATACTCCCCTCTCCTCAAGAACACCTGATTGCCCATAAAGTTTGGGCGGTCGTATGCCACGAAGCACCCGTTGTCCACCCTGCAGGAGTTGCAGCGGTTCAGGTGCATGTGGATGTCGGTGCAGTCACTGCTGCACTCATAGGAACGACCCTGGAAGTTCCTTTCTTCATAGAAAATAATCTGCAGCAAAAGACATACAGGAAACTTTGAAGTTAACTTAAAATACTACAGAATAGAAACAACACACTTACACTAACCGTACCCAACATATTACAAACATATGATAAATATTACCCTGCCCATGGTGACACTTTCAGTTTTTGCTAATGATGCCAACCCAGCGCCACTTTTATATAGACTATCAGCTGCAGACCACCTTACACACCTTTGTGTGAAACATCATGACTCATCACGAGGTGCACGTGGGCCTGCATTCATTTTTCACTGCACACCTCAATAGTTATTATTGTATGTTGAATGTACTTTTGGGGGGTCAAGTAAGGTCATAACAAAAGCAAAACATTACTTAAATTATTTAATATTAACAGCATTTTACTTTTCAAATGCTTCTAGACCGCCAGAGCTTTAATTTGTAGCATTTGTTGAAACCCTTTAGTTTAACCATAAAGTTCAGCTTCATCCTCATATCTGATATTCTCACCTTATAGATTTGTACAGAAGGGCTGTGAATTAAATAGTTGAAGTTTCTGGAAGCACATCTAAAACCCAATATTCACAATAACTATTGCAGATTCTGACATACAGTGAAGTCTGCCACCCTATAGGGCTGCACTGTGCCACAATATAGAGTGATGACTCAAAGGTTTCAGCACAAGCCATGTGGAAATACTACGGCTGTGCAATGTATAAAAAGGGAAAAGGGTCGATGTTGAAGCAGTACATCTGAGATTAGCTCACAAATATCATGGCCATGGGGAGGGTAAGTAAATCTTTCAAACAACTGACAGAATAACATTTAAAAAATAAAATACAGATGGAACTTTACAGGCAAAGTGTTAATCAGTTCACACTGTTTTTTTGCAGATCATCTTCTATGAGGACCGCAACTTCCAGGGTCGCTCCTATGAGACCAGCAACGACTGCCCTGAGCTTACCTCGTACCTGAGCAGATGTAACTCCTGCAGGGTGGAGAGTGGCCTCTTCATGGTCTATGAGAAGCCAAACTTCATGGGCCACCAGATGCTGGTGAGGAGGGGCGAGTATCCAGACAACCAGCGCCTGATGGGAATGAGTATGAGCGACTGCATCAGGTCCAGTCGCATGATTCCCATGGTAGGTTTGTCGTGCATCAGATCCCAGTAACACCTCACAGTACAGGAGAGCTAAAGCTAAAAGGACCTTCCTCCATGTTTGACTCCAACAACAACTTTTTTATTGGTCAACAGGACAAATTTGTTGACTGAATGCAAAAGGACAAACGTACTCTTACTCAAATTCCACTTACTACGTAACATTCGACTACTTCACACTGTAATCAGACATCCAAAGCATCAAATTTTGATTTTGTGGTAACTCCTGTACAGATTTTATTCTCTAAGAAGGCTGTAATAACCAACTGTTCCTTGAAAAGCTAGTAAGTGGATTGTGAATGTAGAAAATGTCCTTAAATTTCAGTTGGTTCAGATCCCAGTGATACAGTGATTCAGAATTTGGACATATATTGTCGTCATGATTGGTATTTCCAAACACACTTTGCGATTAGAAGATAAGATCAGGACATCAGTGTGCTTAGGATAGTTTTAAAACTACAAAATCTACAATCTACAAAATTAAAAGAATGACTGCAATATCCACTAATGTTTTAATATCTATATCTCAAGATTATGTTGTATATATTACAGTTGTTTTACATGTGAAAACTTAGATATCAAGATGGAGATCAGGCCTTCCTTTTCTTCTGTAAATCGCTTTCATCACTTCACATTACAGCACCAGAGTCTAATACAGAGTTCGGAGGTCCACAATAATTGTCCTGATTTCCCTTCATCTACAGCACAGGGGACCCTTCAGAATGAGGATCTATGAAAATGAGAACTTTGGAGGCCAGATGCACGAGCTTAGTGACGACTGCGACAATATGATGGATCGTTTCCGCATGTCCGACTGCCAGTCCTGCAACGTGATGGACGGCCACTGGCTGATGTTCGAGCAGCCCAATTACAGAGGCAAGATGCTGTACCTGAGGCCCGGAGAGTACAGGAACCTCAGAGATATGGGGATGGGCAACATGTCCAGGTTCAGCTCCATCAGGCGCATCATGGATTCCTGTTAAATCTGAGAAATAAAGCACGCTGAAATCCAATGTTTCTGATTGTTGCCTGTCATTCTGGTGCAAAATGTCTCTAAATGCGTAGCAACTCCTACAAATTCTTCTTCAATCATTAGCATAATTCCTCCATTAAATAGGTTCAGGTTGAGGAACCTTAACTCCAACTTTTCAAAACAGTCATGAATTGTAATTGGTGGAGAAGCTGTTTGACTGCTGAGTTTCGAATCAGGTTTTTTTTCCCCTCAGCCTTTGAATAGTTTAGGAAAACTAAATGAAGTCAATCCTTTTAAAAGTTCTTTAAGCTCTATTTTTATTTGCAAACTGTACTCGTCCAAAAAAGGTCCATAGGTCATCTTTACAAGCAGCTTATTACAAAATATATTTATGCTTGTAGTAAGGGGGCAACCTCTAGTGGCCATATTAATTATGACAAGTGGAAATCAGGAAGTGAGGTCCCAGAAACTGATATTCATGTTCGCACTTAAAACAAAAGAGTTAACGTAGTTATTTTAATGTAACCATTCGTTTTGTTACACAGTTGGGTAATGTTGTTATGTTATGTGATATCGTGTATCATATATCATCTTTTCCTAAACTTAAACAAGTATTTTGTTTGCTCCTAAACCAGATAACCAGATAGTTTTGTTCCATAAATAAAACCAAGTAAATCTGTTTTCAAAGGGTCAGTTACAGTCACATGTTCAAAACTGTGAACATTTGATAAAACCGCCTTAAATGGTTTGGATTCTATGTAGCACTTGATGACTACACCTTTAAACGAGCTGTCAGGTCTGTATACTGAACATAGGCAGAAAGTGCCGTTACAGTCACTCCCCGGCTGCAGTGATGATGCAGATTTGCCTTGAGAGAGATGTCGGCCAGTTTTTTTTTTTTTTTTAGGTTAACCAAATTAACTACTGTGTACTACTGTGCTCAGTGGTTAAGTGTGGAAATTGTTTTTAAACCAATAAATGTTGCCTAAGCTGTTATTTTTTAATAAAAACACAAACTGACATGTCATCCCTGACACATCCAAAACCGATGCTAGAGGGGTCCTCGAGCTTCGGTATCTGACGAGTTGGGAAGAAGAATAAGTTGCAGCTAAAAACGTGGAAACATTTAACCAATCAGAGCATGCTGGGCCTTTTTGGAGGGTTTCTTTAAGAGACAGAAGTTAAAATGGAGCATTTCAGACGGAGGGTGAATGCCGGTATAATCAGACAGAAAAATAAAGTGTTCTTTGTACATTAAAGCATGTTAATTATATTCTAGTAGAAACCCAAAATACAGGTATGAACCTAAACATAAGCATAAAATGTCCCCTTTAAATGGACCTCTGCAAAATACAAAAAAAACTAAAGCAATTTAGTTTTTTTACCTGAACATGCTGAGTTCAGTGCATTGCTTGTGGCAGGTGAAACTAAATTAATAAATGCACTTTTTTCACAGTATGTTGCTATACGGTCTCACTTTCCAGGTGAAATAACTGCAGTGTGTCCATACTTTTTGGAGAGCAAATTCAGAACGCCACCTATAACTCTGCAGGGAGTGTTTCGATGATGTTTATACTTTTGTCAACTCACCTTTTACTCGCTGTCAGAGGGAATCAACAGGCCTGACAACAGAGAAATAACAGTTATGTCAAGGTTACGTACATACATAAAGATAAAAAGCTGAAAATGAGAGACATTACAAACATTTAATTCTAGGTGTTCACCTTTCTATTCAAATGTTTGTCTGAAAATGTTTTAAACACATTTAAAGTGTGCAACCGTGGTAAAAAGCTATTGTAATGTTTTCATTTGCAGCTGATGAGATAATTCAACATTGCCGAATCATTTCTTTCCATCTCTGTATGACACTGACCCTCTGCCTTCACTGTTCCAGCATGTGTTTGATACCGAGTCATCATCAGACTGGAACAATGGCAAATCAAACAGCACCAAGCCATTTTGCTGATATGTAAATCCGCCTAATTTGGGTATCAAAGACTTGCCACACTCTGCACATTTTGTTTATGATAAATACTTTGATGGGGCTGCAGCAGAGAATGAGGTTTACAGTGCATCCAAATGGGGAAGGTAAGACGACACCTGCTACAACTAGAACGCTTTTTATTTGAAGATGTTCAGAAAATACTAACAAAGTGTTTCCTCTTACTTTTGCCACAGATCACGTTTTATGAGGAGAAGAAATTCCAGGGACGCTGCTACAACTGCAGCAGCGACTGTGCCGACCTGCACACATATTTCAGCCGCTGCAGCTCCATTAGGGTGGAGAGCGGCGTGTGGGTGATCTATGAGAGACCCAACTACAAGGGTTTCCAGTACGTCCTCAGCCCTGGGGAGTACACCGACAGCCAGCAGTGGATGGCCTACAGCGAAAATGTGAAATCCTGCCGCTCCATTAAGAACGTAAGAGTCAAAAGAAACAGAAGATTTTAGGTTTGACATATAATATTGTGTTTGGGCAGCGAACAGCAGCACAGCACTGAGCTGAACGCTTTTGGGTCAACAGGCTAAACGAGCAGACAATAGCAGAAGTATTTGGCAGCAATTTGCTAATAAGTGAGCCAAAAATATGTTAAAGGGGAATATACACGATCTAATATACACAAACTAAAGCTAAATGTTGCACTAATCAATTACTCACAACTCATTATTACCCAACTCTACTAGCTGCTTACAATGGAGACACATATTTTATCTCAGGAGCTGATTGAGACCAAACAAATCTAAAAGGAGAGTGAACATTGGACACAAATTCACCAGAAAAAGAAGAAGAAACGTGACTCCAAATGTTGTAAAGTTATAAAAACTAGCAATCGTTTGCTAACGCAGGAGCTAACATGCTTCCAAAAATGTATCATATTAAGAATTAATACAGCGTTTAATATCCTCCTTACTTTCATTTTAGGACATTTAAATAATTCGAGGAAAGATTTTATAGTTAAAAATGTTACAGAATAAATGTGCTTATCCCACTTTAACTTAAATTTTAAAGCGAAAACATACAATTTTAATAGTTTGGAGGAGTTAAGCAGCACATTTGGCATTGAGAGTTTTGGAGCCATGACGTAGTTATTGTGGATGTTATCAGATCATCTCATTGGCTGGATCAGTATCCTCAGTCAGTGTCCGTAACATGTGTCTTGTGCTTTCCAGGCTTACGGCAGCTCGTGGAAGCTGCGGCTGTACGAGAGGCCAGACTTCGCAGGGCAGATGGTGGAGTGCTCTGACGACTGCCCTTCTGTGTACGACACCTACAAGATGCGCGAGGCTTACTCCTGCGTGGTGACCGACGGCGCCTGGGTGTTCTACGACCTCCCCAACTACAGGGGGCACCAGTACCTCCTGGAGCGGGGCGAGTACCGGCAGCACAGCGACTGGGGAGCGACCTCGCCTGGTGTCGGCTCCTTCCGCAGGATCACAGAGTTTTAACTCTACCTCTGTTTTCGCTTTGAGCACATTGTGGTTCAGGATCTTTCCAGATGCCCACACTGACACAGCACATCAATAAATGAGAAGCAAACTCTGACGGCTCTTATGGATTCTTTGTAAATATGTCTCATGCTGGAGGTTTTCTCAGAACCACAGCTGAAAGGGGTACTGCTGTAGACTTTCATTCAGGCTTAAAATAAGATAAACAAAGCAAAAAGCAATAGAGATATCCTCACTTTCTCTTCACCAGCCTCTTAGTGGACCCTTCCCCTCCAGTTTGGAACTCACACTTCCTGTTATAAGTTTCTGTCTCACAACTCAAACTTGTAGATTGACATTGGCGAGAAAATTGGTGGAGTGGCCCTTAAGTGTCTCATTGAGAGAACAGTCATTGAAATGTCTTGTGGCTTTTCTAAACTAATTAAGATGCACAATTCCCCTAAAACCAAGAGCACAAACACACACACACACACAGAATTAACCACACATAGATATTTTACCTGCAGTGTTTTTGCCCCTTACCACTTAAAAAGAAAGTTTTACCTGAGAACATGAAGTGTCCAAACTGGAGAGGGTTCATCCTCTCAGGAGCTGAACTACAGTCTGTTGGTTCACACATTATTATGCATAAGTTTGGCCGACCTGACATGATGCTTAAAGGGGTTTTTAAAGGCCAGTGTGGCATTCACAGGCTCCTGGGGTTATTCTTGCAACTTCAGTGTGTTCATGAGCTTTAAAACGTAATGTGGAACGCTTCAAACACGATATGTTGTATTTTATTTCTAAACAGCATTAATAGCTGTTTAGAAGCCATGACATGTGGACTTAAATCTTCACTGACTTTCTGAGTTGTTTTTCCGACTTCAGGGGGCGCTCATGGGAATTTTCCACAAATGCACGATCATGCAGTGTTCTTGAAAGTGAAAAATACTTTTAATTTGGATCTACCCCAGAGTTTGATGAGTTGTCTTGGTCACCGTGTTTAATGAAAAGTAGGCTGGAGTTTTTCAGTAAACCTGCTGACAAACAAACTGAGATGAAAACATGACTTAATGGAGGTAAAAATAAATAGACCAACTCTCTAGTTTGTTTCCCAAAGTCAAGGAAACAGCTGGAATATTACATCCTCGATCCACAAAAGTACTGTTGCTACGTCAAGGATCCTCAGAATTCTACCGAGGACAGAGTCCTTTTGGGGTTTTTTCTCAAGTCTGCAGTTTTTATTACATCCCACAGTACAAAAGTTTTGCTCAGGAGGAAACAAAGTCCTTTTGGAGATTAATTTCTGTATTGTGCACCCATAATACTTTGAACACAACCTTCTTCTCTGGGTTTTTCCCTTCCTTCATTAAAGAATGTTGAAAAGAACTGAAGCCAGAACTGGATTTATGCACTTTTCTTTAGAAATTGTAGTGCGTAACTGAATGTAGGGCCTGTCCAATTATACAATGGTGCACACCTGACTGGAAGAAGTCTTGCTTTGCCTCTGCAGAAACAGCATCAGCGTGGTGCTACTTCCTGTTCAGTGCTGAGGTTTGACACTAATTCTGTCCAAGCAAAACAAAAACCTTTCAGTTAATTATCTCTATAACAGTGGCACTAGGGGCAACAAATACATAAGGATCATGAATATCAGCAGTGTGTGTCTGAAAAATCATTTTAAATGGACTGTAAATTATATTATTATTTATACATCATTTTTGTCTCATATAGTCAGATGGACTGATCTTTTGTCAGATATTTTATTCTTATTATATATTATTTTTGTCAGCTGCACCTTGTTTGACATGAACCAGCTGTTCAGTGTGTAAAACCACGACTCAGTGTCTCCTGTAGAGTCTCTGGATTCTTCCTGCGCTGCCACTGACTCAGCTCAAAGCGTTTCATATCAAACCAGATGTCCTGCAGTGCCCTTGTTTTTGTCAGCGCGCTTTGCTGCATTCAGTGGCTTTGCACTTTGCATTTGTATTGTTTGGGGGAAACAGGATCGACTGCTTCGGAACAATGTGATAAGCCTGGATAAATATTTGAATCGCCGATTGAATAATCCAGTTCACACAAAACAAACCATGTGCTTAGTTTTATTGTTCTTGTTCTGTATAAAGAGAATATTGGAGGTGGCTGCTTAAATGTTTTATATAACACATCAAACCTTTTGAAATCAACTATGGAGAAGGTACATTTCACATGTTTAATGCTAACGATAAATGTGCACAAAATGTGTTTATGTGTGTGAAAAACTGTTTTCCAGATCGTCTTCTACGAGGACAGAAACTTTCAGGGTCGATTCCACGAGTGTGACAATGACTCGAGCGACCTGCACACGTACTTCAGCCGCTGCAACTCCATCAGGGTGGAGGGAGGATTCTGGGTCGTCTATGAGAGACCCAACTACATGGGCTTCCAGTACGTGCTGATCCCAGGAGAGTACCCAGACTACCAGCGCTGGCTGGGCATCAACGACAACATCCGGTCCTGTCGCATTATTAGGAACGTAAGTGAAGGGCGATACATAAACTGAACCTGTTTACTGCCAATCATGTATATTTAGCCTTACTATTCAGCATAAGCATGTTAATATCCTGACACGACCATGGAATAATGTTTTATTTGAAAAATATTAACTCACTACTAACTTGTGCTGATGAAGTCCAGTACATGTAGTTAAAAGCTCTGGATGGAGGTAGTAAGAAGACCTTGAGTTGATGTCAAAATATATTAAATATTAAACCAGGTTTTAGTAAATGTTCTACTTTTTTAGATTCAGCTCATTTTCTGTTGTTTTGGTTCCCATAAACAACATAAAGCAGATTTTTCGCACGGTGCAATTGCATACAAGTTAATGCAAAGACGAAAACACGCAAATCCTGTGACGCAAATAATGTACATTTGCATGAAAACCTATCAGTGTTTAGATTTCCCTGCAGCAGAGTCCTAATGATCCAAACTCCATTCAGAAAAACAAGCATTTTAAAGTTTCCAGTTTGTCGTCCTGCAGACAGACATGAAAAAAAATGACTTCAGACTTTTAATACATTCATTCATTCTCCTGAAAGGTTTATCTGAATCCTCGGTGGCGAGCATATTCATAACAATAATTAAACGTTCTCATTCACTCCTACGGGTGATTAATTGTTAATTGTTATTTTTCCAGGTGGGGAACTCCTGGAGGTTGAAGGTTTGGGAGAAGCCGAACTTTGAGGGCCAGGCGATGGAGGTGGCGGAGAACATGCCCGTCTTCCACGAGCGCTGGCGCAGCCGCGAGGTTCACTCCTGCAAGGTGCTGGAAGGCGCCTGGGTCTTCTACGAGCTCCCAAACTACAGGGGGCGCCAGTACCTGCTGGAGAGGGGCGGCTACAGGAGGTACTCGGAGTGGGGCGGCATGCAGCCCACAGTTGGATCCATCCGCAGGGTCAAGGAGCACTAGCCATGTAAACCTACACATAGAGCTTGAAAAATAAAGTCAGGGTGCAAAATGACACAATGATGCTATTTAATGCCATTTTTTTCTCTTTTTTTAAAGCATTGACGTCACAAATTTAAAACCATGTGTTTATGTATTTATCAAATATCTGCACACTTACATAACTTGAATATTTAGTTTATTATATAACAAAACTTTAATTAGATGTTTGATTACATATGTCACAGGTATAAAGTATAAAATCAGCTTTAATTCAATAAAGATTTTAAATTCATGCAAATATATTAAGGCCATAAAATACTAATTAAAACAAAAATTAGCTGGTCACAGAATTTCCTGTTTTAAAATGTAATATTTTTATGCTTGTTTTTGTATATTCTTCTCACTGCTCATATGCACACATTAAAACTACATGCTATATAAATTATACACAGTGATTAAACACTATGTATTAAATGCATAAAAACTCAACATTACAGCATGAAATAGTGAAACAATGACAGCACCCAGTTACTTTTCCTGCATCGCCACAGGAGCAATCAAACGCAGGCCGTGCACTATAAACAGTTGCAGCATCAGCTAATGTGCCAAAGTTAATGGGGAGCTCATTTGAATGACAATAATTCCCCTGGCAGTGCATTTCATCAGCCTTTATATGAAAGTGGGCCATCCGTGATGCAGCGTGAATGAGGGGCTTTGATTTGATAGGGTGAGGAGGAACACAAGGTGACGATGGAGCGCACAGGAAAGGTGAGTACTATACCTGCACTGCTACACCTCAGTGACCCTCATGCTAACTGCTAGTTGGTAGCATATGCATGTTTTTGCATTGAGTTAGGAAGATATTTGGGTTTTGTCACTTAAAACTGTTTAATTCTCCTGTGCAAAATTGTCGTTGTAGTAATAATTGAATTGTTTTGTGATTTCTCAGCCTAGTTTTGTCACCAGTAGCAGTAAATCCTGCAGTATTTCTGCAGCAGAACATGCTGACAACCTGCCATATTATCACCTAAAGTTATTTTAGTGTTGTGATACTGTAAATTGAGAGTTAATCTCTGTGCATGCCTTTAAAAAAACTCCCTATTTTTACCTTATAGGACAAAAATGTTGGCGTCAAATAAGATTATATGTTAATTTCACTTTCATGATTAGATCAGAAATTGTGCTTTTAATGGGATTCGTTGTGGTTACTTTTGTCCTTCAGGGTCTGAAATCTAAGTCTATAGTTTATTATAGATAAATAGATAAAAAGATAGATAAAAGAAAAGATGCCACCCTGTCAAAATGATTGAAAAATTAGCTTAGAGTTGTTACTCCTGATGGTCTAATCCAGAGTCCTGCTTGCAGATCTTTTTCTATGAAGACAAGAACTTCAAGGGTCATCACTTTGAGTGCAGCAGTGACTGCCCCGAGCTCAGCTCTCACTTCCAGCGCTGTAACTCCATCCGGGTGGAGGGCGGGGCCTGGGTCATCTATGAGAGGCCGCACTACACGGGCTACCAGTACGTCCTGATGAGAGGAGAGTACCCCAGCTACCAGAACTGGAACGGCTTCAACGACACCATCCGCTCCTGTCGACTCATCAGATATGTGAGTCCTGAGTCCTCCAGCAGAGCATGTAGTTATGTAGTTATGTGTTATTGTATGAAGTATAAAATACTTGATAAATCCATGGAGCCCATATTCAGAAACGATGATCCATGGAAAGTCAAAGCACTTTCACTTATTAGCTATCTTACTAAGAGTTATGTTGAAGACTGATACCACTTTTATATCTGTCTCTTACATATGAAGCAAGAACATACACTGCATAAATGAAGTGGACATTTCTTAAGAATACATTTTTTTGTTTTTGCCGTCGCCATCTTGCTTTTGTTTTAAGCCAGAAGTGACCATATTTGGACGATAAGGTGACTTTCAGTCTGGCGAGTTCAGATACCACATAGCAAAATAAGTTTAAGGTTAATGTTACCACTAGCTAGGTTGGTTAGCAAGGTAGATCAGTTAGAAAAAAATTACCAGGAAAAAAAATAACAACCGGCACTTTTGGCGACTAATGTGTTGCAGCTTAACCTCTTATGAACTAAATTTACACAGAATTGTATTCTGAATGGCACCATATTTTTTTAAATATGTGCATGTTGTGTGAAAAAGACTTGAAACTAGCGATTGAGACCATGAACTTTTAAGGAAAATGTTGACAGAAGTGATAAATCAAGTGAAAAGTCAATAATTTTCTCATAGCCTTCTATACAATCAGATTTCTTTTTGCAACCAGTGGAGTCGCCTCCTGCAGGCCGATAAAAAGAATGCAGGTTTAGGGCTTCACTTCGCTTCAGAAGCTACATCTTTTAGCCATGACATGGTTATCTTAGCTTAGCTTAGCTTAGCTTAGCTTAGCATAAAGACTGGAGAAATGGGAAACAAATGTTAAACTATCTGCCCACCAACTCTTCTGAAGTACGCTAATGAACACATTCTTGTTTACAGCCCTCGAGCACGTACAGGATCCGCATCTATGAACGTCCAGACTTTGGCGGCCAGATGATCGAGTTCAGTGAGGACCTGCCCAACCTGATGGACCGCTGGCGTTACCACGACGTGCAGTCGGCTCACGTCCAGGACGGCGTCTGGGTTTTCTACGAGCATCCAAACTACAGGGGGCGCCAGTATCTGCTGGAGAAGGGCGAATACAGACGGCATGCAGACTGGGGGGCCCTGCACCCGTCTGTGGGCTCCATCAAACGTGTTGTGGACTGATTTTGAAATATTTAACTTCCTGCTTCTCGGCCTCCTCCACTCATTACCCTGAACGGACCTCACCTGCAAATAAAAGCACCTGAACTGCAGCAGAATTGAGTCGTTGTATTTGTTGTGATTTCAGTCAAAAGTTAGTGTAACGTTATAGGGTTCATCCTGTGTTATTTGCAGGTTTCTGGCGGTGAACTAGACGCTTCTATTAGCTGAGCAGTGGGCGCTAACATCTGTTGGCTGATGAGCACCCAGCCGGCTGATAAAGGCCACTGATGATTCAAGAGGATTCACCAACAGGGACCCGTGGTATGTCAGCAGCCATTGTTCTCTAGATGGCCGCCTGTGCCAGAGAAAAATGCTGCAGCAGAGCGGTCCAACAAAGTCCAGCAACCAGCTGGTGCACAGACACAACAGAGTGAAGAGAAACAGTGTTGGACTGCTGCGTTAGCTCGCTGGTATTCCACTCAGACTGGATCAGCTTTAAAATGTACTTAAAGTATCAAAAGTAAAAGGACTCGTATTGCAGAATGGACCCACTGATGGTTAAATATATTCCAAATATATTATTGAATAATTATTATTGATGCAGTGTTTTAATTCCCCCAAGGTAGAGCTCATTTTAACTATTCATTATAGTGTTATGAAGTTTAATTTAATGTAGTGGAGTAGAAGTATAAAGTTACATAAAATGGAAATACTCAAGTAAAGTACACATACTTTAGTACAATACTTGGGTAAATGTACTTAGTTACTTTCCACCACTGCTGCTGAGCATCTAAACCAAACTTAATTTCACAACTTATTAACATTTTTAATGAAAACTTGATGGATTTTGTGCAGAATTTATTTGATTTGGCCTTCTAACTTTTGCTGTTGGCTTCTCAGAAACTAAAACTTATTAACAATCAAAGAAATATTCAGATTTAATATTACAAGTTAAAGTTTTTCACTGAAATTATAAAACTGTAATTAAAATATCAGAAGTATAGAAACTGTCCATAGGACTGTTATACTGTTTTAATATTATTGGTGCTACATTAACAGTAAATCCATGAGGATGTGGACATGAGTGCCCCCTGGTGGCAGTGGAGCTGAATTACACAGGACCAATTAATGCTCATAAAGAAGCTGGACTTTGTGTGGAAGCTGGTTAAGGAAATAAATACATATAAAGTTATTATGACTGGATATGTTTTAACTACTTAACTTAGTTTTGAATGCAGGACTTTTACTTGTAGTGGAGTAATTTCACAGTGTGGTTTTAGTACTTTTACTTTAGTAAAGGATCTGAAAACTTTTTCCACCACTGATGCAAGAAAGCAACATAAAGCAACCAAAAACACAAGCAAGCAATAGAGATTTTTTAACACGTGAACATGCAGAGTAGCTGAACAATAGGACATAAATAATGTAGATTTTGATAAACATGTTTTTTAAAAAGATGCAATTACAAATGAGTACAATGGTGGTACACAACATACGTCATGCTGCACAGACACACAGCTGTAATAGATCATATCACACTGTATGCATAGTGTTTGTTAAATGCAATTAATAGGCCTAATTGTTACCAAGTCAGCAAGTAAAGCTGAATCCCAAAAAGACGCAGAGAATAAGATGATGGACCTTCAGTCAGGGACATCATAAACAACCTGAACACACATTTGATAAGAAACTGTCAGAACACACAGTGTAATTTCCTGACACAGGATATGTCGCATCATATCACGCTTGTCGATCTGCCAGAACGGATGAATAAAGATCTGCGATGTGGTTGTACACACAGCGGACCTGTGACGGCCGAGTAAACAGGAGACGTTGCAAATCAGTAACAGAGCTGCTGAGCTCAGCTGATATTTGGACTGGAACTTTTATCACACACATGGATCTATTCTGGCATCCCTGGATGCTGATCGAGCAGTTTCCAAAGAACACAAACAATCACTGCACCCTGCGAAAGGAAGAACTGTCCAGGTCTGAAGTCATAAAACAGGACTTTTACTTTGAAAAGTCAGGACAGCCAGTTCACCGGGTTCACAGTGCAGATTAAATGACATCTGCAGCAATGAGATGATGCAACCATGTTTTAAATGAAGTGTTTGCTGTCGTCAAAGCCACCTGACTCCACTGACAAAAAATCTAATTTAACCACATTGACAACAGCACTTGCTCAAGTGGAAATCAGGGCTGAAAAAGGAAACTAATGTCCAACTTTACAGCAGAAATAAAAATGTTTGCCGTTCACAGTTTCATACAATAATTCATACAAACAAACAGACTGACGGAGGCAGCGGTAGACCAGCAACTCCTTTGTTCTGCAATGTAAAATTGCTGGTTTTGTCAAAGGAGTCTGGTGGCTTTGGCCAGAGCATAAAACCACACCAGTGTCCCTTGATTTAACTTAAACTGCCTCTCAGACAGCAAGGGAAAGTGGGGAAAATATTCAAAATATAACAACAATTCAAAAGAATTCCCTTTGACTATCCCTTTAATCCACTAAAATTAAGTTTCTGAATAAATTTGATCAAAATTTAAAAATACCTCTTCCTTCTATGTCCACATTGCCCTGACATTTTTTTTCTTTGCACAGTTAAAAGACAAGTTTGCATCATTTTACATGCATAGAAAATACAGAGTTACAATAACTGCACTACAGATTAACTTGATGTTGCATCATAATTCATATCCATAGTCCTGGATCATCGTATGAAAACCTCTCTGCTGGCCTATGAATACATTAAATACCAGACTAAATACATAATCAGGTGGCTCGCTCGGTGAAGCGGATTAATGAAGCGTGAAGAGATCAAAGTGGAATTAGAAGTGGAGAAACATGCTTTACCACCCAGAGAGATGAATGGACTTTGGAGCAGTCATGTGTAATGCTGGATTAAATCGATAAAACATGCAGCAGCTACATCGCCTGTGTGTCTCTGGTGGCTTGGGAAAGGAGAGGAAGTACAGTACTTAGTAGTAACAGTAGTGCTGATAATGTAAGTGTTTAGTTATACTGTTAAGTACATGTTTGATAGACTATGACCAATGAGACAAATCATTTATATAATAAGGGCATTAATATAATCATAAACTGTATTGTTGGTTATACAGTATGAGTTTTAAAGATATATGAGTCTTGTTGGCATATTCTCGAACAAATAAATGTAATCTCATAGTATTATATTTATGTGTGTATTCTTTTTTTGTTAATCATTTTCCTACTTTTTGTTGCATTCATTATCATATTATAGAAGGCTATAATAATATAATTGCTAATTATTCTACTTATTTATTGATATTTTCAAGACTGTTTTATTTACTCATAAATTTAGAACAAAGTAGTTCATGTGGATTTTTTTTATTTATTCAATGTTTTATTATAATTGTATTTATTAATAATATTATCATCGTTGTATATTTATTTTATTTATTATTACGATTTATTTCCTGTTTTTTAAATGGAATAGCAGCTCTGGCTCTTTAAGTGAAACCATGAATAAAACGCAGTAATGATTATATTCAATTAGGGTTTAATAATAACTTGGCTAATTATTCCTCGTATGTATTGATATTTTCAAGATTGTTTAATTTGCTCGTAAATTTAGAACAAAGTAGATTGTTTAAATTATATTTTTTTATCATAATTGTATTTATTATTATTGTTGTTATTCTTTTTATTTATAATTTCCTACTTTTTTTAGTGGAATGGCAGCTCTGGCCCTTTAAGAGAGCTGTGAAACCATGAATGAAACGCAGCCATTCATAAAAAACACACGGGACGGACGTCAAAGCAGTCTCGAAGCTGATTGGCTCGCAGTCTGAATGACATTGCGTTCTAGCCAATGGGAGAGCAGCACAGGGCTCGGGTTTGGATCCAGCGATCGGAGCTCTTCATTGAGAAATATCCACAGCCGAGTTTTATGCGAGGAGCTGCAGGGGATGTAGGAGAGGAAATCTGCGTTCATTTTTCACGTTGACAACAAACGTTACCTCACAAGTAAGTCCTGCATTATTATGAACCACTTTGTAATGATTAACGTACGTGCGTGGGCGTGTTTTTGCTTTGTTATGTTACATAAACCGCATCGTGGGCTGTTTCTGGCTGTGAGGAGAGCAGATATGGGTTAGGAGCTGAGGCGAACGCCATTTTCTGAAAATCAAAGGCAACATTGCGTCCATTTCCCCGCATCTGTCAGCTCTGCAGCGCGGCGTTTCCGTCTGCAGCAGCTGTCTTTACGGCTCGTTAGCATCGTGAATCTTTCTCCGTGGTAAATTTCTCAATGGTGAGCTGGTGTGCTCCCCTTCCACCCCCCACCCCCCCTCGCGAGGCTCAAGTTTCACTTCATTGAGAAAAACAAGGAGGTCCCACGGTACGTGCTGGTCTCTCCTGTGGGTCACGCCAAACTCCATTCACAAATCTTTTACGTTTGTTTCCTCTCTGTTTGTAGTCAAATTAACGAGTTTCAGACACACTAAATAAGATGTACTTCATTTCAACACGTGTTTGTGCGGTTACAGATTATTAATAAAACGTTTATTACAACTTTTCGCTCGTTATTCACGTGACATTCCTCGAACAAAGCAGTTGTGGCCAGAGGTGTTTACCTACGGAAGCCCAGAGGCATTAAAGAAGAAAAGGCGAGTTCGAGTTTTTATGGGTTTATGTTTAGATCCTGATGTGGGACAAAAAAAAATAGTAACTTCTACAAGTAAAGTTAAGTTAGAAGTTAAAAGATTGAGTATTTATCGACTAACTAAATGTATTAAAACACACATAAAACAATGAAACTCATTTAAGTTTGAACTTGTGTTACAGACTGTTCATAATAATGAAATAAAAACCATAATACATAATTTGACTATAAACGTGTTCTTGACCTGTATATTGAAAATCATCAATTATTTTTTATCAATATTGGGATGATGGTTGTTACTCACTGACTCAAAAAAACTGTCGTTTTATCACATGTTATTTTTAAAAAATAACAGAAAAACAAATAAAATAATACATGTTAAAATAGTACATAAATAAATAATTTATACAAGCATTTAAAGAAACCACAAGAATGTTCTATATATATTTTGTCACATATAACTTTTAATTTCTGTATTTTTGTAAAATAGCCAGTATTCTTGCTGATGGTCTCATGGAATCTAACATGATATATATATACATATATATGTATATATATATTGAGCTATTTGCATTTTACACCCTCTCCTGTCCTCTCCTCTCAGCTCTGTGTAATCAGCTTTTCACTGAATATTTCTCATGTGACTGTTTGCTCAGCAGAATCAATTCTGGCTTCACAGTGTCTCCGAGGAGCAGAATTTAATGTTTTTAACAGGCTCTGGTTTTTCCAAACTGTTTGTTATTGGACACATTTTAAATTACACCTGTAGATTAAAGTGATTCTGACAAAAATATCACAATTTAAAAGTTCATTTTGGTCATTTTTTCTAACAGAAATGTGCGCAACCTGTGAGCCGTTCAAGGACTGTCGGAAAGTTCAAACTCCGACCATAACTCCTGTTTGTACTGTTGCTTTCTTTTTTAAGAACTGATTAGCAAAGAAGAAGACTTCACATTTTATTGGTCTGTGCAGCTGCCCTCAGTTTATCAAACATCTGTTTAGAGCAGCTCGTGTTTTAATTATGTCATAGATGCTTTTATAGCTGTGAGTATAAACCTGCTGCAGGGTCACTGAGGTTAGAGAGAGATGACAGAGTTTACAGGCTAATTGAGGTAATGTACTGTGAGTATTTCCATAAAAGTCCCTCGTCTGTCCTCAGGGTGAAGACTCCTGCAACATGGACGGCTTTTATGACCAGCAGGTCCCCTTCGTGGTCCCAGAGAGTGTGAGTGAATCACCCCGTGCAGCAGCCAATCAGACACTGATTCATATTGATGCTTATGTGTATTAATGTATGTGTTTAAATCTTTAGGAATGTCACGCAGAGGGAGCGGAGAGATGTCTCAGCGACCGGAAAAGGAAGTTCATGGACACGGAGCTGGATCAGGACACAGAAGGTAGACTCATCATGTTTACACGGAGAACAGAACAGTTCGTCTGTGGTGCTCAGAGAAAGTACAGAAATATAAAAAACGTATTTGATTAAAGTGCAAATATATTAATTGAAGTAAATTATTAGAAATAAAAGTTACAATTATGCAGAACGACCTGTTTCAGATATACAAGATATAATAGAATAAAAAATTTATTTAACTACTTTTAATAATGTTAGTAAGAGCTGTTTAAATACTGCTGAGGAGTTAAATCTGTAATAATATATCATAATTCATAATTTTGTCTTAATCTGAAATATATAGTGAGAATATTATACTAAATTCCTATCGTAAATGGGTTTAGTTCCTTTCCACCACTGTAGAAACGTTAAGGATAGTATTAAATATTGTATAGAATATTAAATATTGCTTCATCTATTTTAATATAACTTCCTAACTGTGTTGCAGAGCTCTTTCAAGACCTGATCCAGCTGCAGGAGATCTGGATCGCAGAAGGTAAGTCTGGAATGTTAAAGGGCATTCTGGGAAATGTAGGAATGAACTCACACAACAGACGAAGACGAGTCCTTTAATGTCGTGTGTTTCCCTCTGACAGCTCAGGTTCCCGATGACGAGCAGTTTGTCCCAGATTTCCAGTCCAATAACCGTGAGTCTCTGCTCCTCCTCCAGTATTTATAGAGCGCTCGGAGATTCACTGCAGGGAGCAGAACGTTTAGGAGAAAACGGTCCCAATAAATGCTTCATTTACACCTGAATTATTATTATGTAAGGTGGTTATAGAAGTTACTCAACATCTTTATTAAATTAAACTGCAGTCAGTGGTGGAAAAAGTCTTTGACTTAAATAAAAGCATCAGCATCAAAATGTACTTAAAGTATCAAAAGTACTCAGATATATTATTTTATTAGTATTGGTGCATTTATGTGTGCAGCCTTTTAATTTAGTAAAGATAAGGCTCATTTTAACTACTTATATACTGTTATGTGGTTTAATTTATTTAAAAAAAATACATTTATCATGTTTTTATGTTAAGTCTCGACCTAAAAAAGTAACTAAAGCAACATGTAGTGGAGTAAAAAGTACAATATTTGCCTAAAAATGTAGTGGAGTAAAATGGAAATACTCAATTAAAGTACAAGTTAAAATTGTACTTAAATAAAGTACTTGAGTAGATGTACTTAGTTACATTTGAAGAAACTGGAAATCTTTGTTTTAGGTACCTTGAAAGTGCTTGAAAAATGCTTTTACTATTCATTTTAAAAGCTACAAAAACAGTTTTTATGATATTCTGTTGGTTTATTTATTATTATGTATTATTCTATGGCTCATTTTATGATCTGATCACATGTTTTCAGTGTGAGATTTAGCATCCGTGAGGCCTTTTTCCTTCCTGTTCACAGTGTTCAGGTTACAGTTTCTGACCCCCAGCAGTGGATCCGAGCCAAATCAATGATTGTACTGATGTGCTGCAGGAAATGATGATGTCACAGATAAGACCTCAGGGTGCTCTTAGTGCTGCTGCCAAACACGTACTGCGTGTTTTTATTGCCCAACGACTCTCGGTCCGGACAATAAATCTGACACGAGTGTGTTGATGGAAACATTGTGTCGACTCCAGGAAGGATCAGATCAGAACAGATCGGAGGCTTCAGAGCTCAAACGTTACATTAAACATGCAGAAATAAACACATTTCAGCTGAACTTTGGGTAAAATGAAAGAATTAAGACTCTCAAACTTATAAACAATAAAATAAAAATAATAACACTACTCTTAAAGTAATGGAAGAGTTATATGTTTTTTTTTCTTATGATTTTATATTTTTATTTATTTACCCCAATTCTACAAATATTTAAATATCATTCATATCAATAATATCCTTCTGTTGAGTAAACTCTCTTGCATTTTTTGGCTTTTCTGCCTTTTCTCTTGATGCTGTATAACCTGAATGATTGTTGTGTGTTTGCAGTGATGCTTCATGGACCTCCGGTCAGCAAAGTGAAGAGAGAGTCCAGTCCGTCCAAAGACCTGTCCCCCTGCAGGACGCCTCACGCTGACATGTGCTTTTACAGCTACAGGTAACCCCGCCCCTTTTTATTTACATGTGTTTATGTATTCATGGGATGCCCAGAGTACACTACTGTATATGTGTATGGACAGAATTATCTACTCTGTTTCTTTCTTTTGTTTCTTTGTCCAACCTTATTTTTTTTCTACATTAAACATTCTTAGATTAAATGTTCATTTTCCAACAGTATTTTTTATTATTATTTTATTTTCTACTTTAAATATTCTTAAATGTTTGTTTTCCCACTTTTTAAAAAATTTTCTACATAAAATATTCTTAAACAAAATGTTCATTTTCCCACCTTATTATTATCTTTATTATTATTCTTTTCTACATGAAATATTCTTAAATTAAATGTTCAGTTTCCAACTGCATTATTTTTTATTTTATACATAAAAAAATCTTAAATTAAGTATTATTTTACAACCGTAATCATATTTTTTGTGTGAACAACATGATGTGTACACAAATGTAAATGTCTATTAACTCCTGCAATAAGGTTTAAAGAAACATTTGTTAGCTGAATTTCTTGCATGATAATAATAATAATAAAGCAGGGACTGTCCCAGGTGTCTGACTTCCTGTTTCTCTCCTCAGTGCCTGTGACAACAAGCCAGCGGGGCTCAAAGCTCTGACTCCAGCCGCCAGGTCGGCGCCGTGTGGCTCCGCCCACCCTGCTGGGCCTCCACCCGTACAGAGGCAGCTTCACCCTTCTGCCCCGCTGCTGACCAACAACTGCCCCCCCAGCCACGCCTCTGCCCTCAGCCCCTCCCACCACCGCCGCCTCCCACAGGCCAATCAGAGCCAGCCGTTCGCTCTGCCCCGCCCCCCCGCCAGCTGCCACAGCGCCTCCTTCAGCACTGAACAAAGGTGAGCGTCGACTTATACATGATTTAAGTATGATATAGTATTTATATGAGTTATGTTTTTATTAGATAATTAACTGCATTATTATTTTTACAACTATTATTTTGATATTATTTTATTTATATATGAACAAATAATGAACTGTATAATTATTATTAATATCGTTTTTATTTTATTTGATGTATTCATTATTGAACAATTCTCATTATAACTATTGTTTTCATTTTATGCATTTATTATTACATAATTAACCGTATTATTATTATAAATTCTATGCATTTATTACTGCATAATTAGCTGCATTATAAATATTAGGATTTCATTTAATTTATATGTTAATAATTTAAAATTTATAATTTTCATTTTATTTAATGTATTTTTTTATCACATAATTAACTAATATTACAATAATTACTATTGTTTTATTTATTTGAGGCATATATTATCGAATAATTTACAGTATTTATATTATTATCATTTTACTTCATGTATTTATTAGTACATAATTAACTGCATTATTATTTTTATTTTATTTAAAGGAATTATTATTACATATTGCAATATTATTATATTATATTTGATTGATTTATTTTTACCCATCTAAAAATCAAATTTTTAGTTTTAGTTTCCTCAGTCCGACCCTCCTGCTGTGTCCTCCCCTGCAGGTTTCAGCGGCAGCTGTCCGAGCCCTGTCTGTCCTTCCTCCCCCCGGAGAAAACGTCCAACACGGCGTTCCAACACTCAGGTTGTGATGGCCGGCCGCTGTACCAGCGCCACCTCTCAGAACCGCTGGTTCCACACGGCCCCCGCGGGTTCAAACAGGAGTTGGTGGATCCACGATACCCAGAGCCAGGGCCGCCCGGTCCGGGTCTGCCCCGGCCCCAGACCGCCTTCAACCACGTCACCATCAAACAGGAGCCGAGAGACTTCGGCTTTGACTCAGGTGAGTCTCACAGAAACAGACCTGACACAGCTAAACAGGATTAATGTAAAATCATTTTAAATGATTAGGATTCAGAGACTTGATGTCTTTCTTTGTGTCTTCCAGAGGTTCAAACCTGCCAGTCCTCGTTTGGAAAGTCTGCAGTCGTGTACCACAATAACAGTGTCGGTGAGTTTGTCCTTTCCTTAACAAAACATTTATTGAGTTTTTTTAAATTATTTTATTTTATTTTATTTTATTTTATTTTATTTTATTTTATTAAATACATAAAGATAAATGCAGATTAATGGGATTTAATTAAAATTATTAAAAATAAGTAAACACAATAATATTATTAACAATATTTTTGTTATTATTTATTTTATAATTTTTTTAATTAAAAAAACACCAAAGGGGGCACATTGTCATTGCTGCATTTACACGACCTAAATATTAAATATGTTTGGATTTGCTTTAAAATACTTTATTTTTTTCAGGAGATCAAACTTTCTGATAGTCTTTTATTTCTCTCCCCTCAGGGTTTGGTCCTGACAGAGAGCCACATCTGTACTATGACGACACTTGTGTTGTGCCAGACAGACTGGAAGGTAAGACAGAGTTAAACATATAAAAGTGTATTATAATCCACAGTGACAGGCTTCATTCTGACTGTGTGTGTGTGTCCGTCGTGCTGCAGGGAAAGTGAAGCAGGAGGGTTTGCCGTACCAGCGCCGCGGCTCCCTGCAGCTCTGGCAGTTCCTGCTCACTCTGCTGGACAACCCGGCCAACGGACACCTGATCGTCTGGACGGGACGCAACATGGAGTTCAAGCTGATCGACCCCGAGGAGGTCAGTCATCGCTGAAGGCCGCACAAAACAAATGAAATGTGACTTTTTGTTTGAAATTTTTAGTCCCTACGAATAAAAAAAATCTATTAAAATAAAATGTAAAATCATTATGTGGCTGAAACAAACAATCTTTAATTTGTTGTTGATTTTTCCCTCCGTCTTGTCTGCAGGTGGCTCGGCTCTGGGGCCTCCAGAAGAATCGACCGGCCATGAACTACGACAAGCTGAGCCGCTCGCTCAGGTACTACTACGAGAAGGGCATCATGCAGAAGGTAAAGGCAAGGTTTCAAATCAAAGCATTTATATTAAAATGATCCACTCGACCTGATTAATCCTCTGACCTGTGATTGGCTCGTCCTGCAGGTGGCGGGGGAAAGGTACGTCTACAAGTTCGTATGCAACCCCGAGGCGCTGTTCTCCATGGCGTTCCCCGACAACCAGCGGCCGAGTCTGAAGGCCGACCCGGACGCCGTCCTGCCTCCCAGCGAGGACGACGGCCTCCCCTTGCACAACTACGAGGAGGAGGGTCCATACCTGGCTGAGGGGGCGGAGCAGTGTACACACGGACTGGCTTTCCCGTACTAGAGTCCACAGCCGGCAGCTGGAGGGAACGCTGATCCCAAACAGGAGAACCTTCTTACTGAGCATTGTGTCCGATTTTTAAACACGTGTTCCCGTTCTGCACGGCACAGAGGAGATGAATATTTTTATTGGAAAGAAATGTCTCTTTTGCCAAAAGTTGGAAATCAGAGAAGCAAAAACTATTGATAATTCTGATTTGTTACATCTCACTAAAACTATATATTATGTAATATATGATTTCATGTGACAATAAATTAACTAATTCCATGATACAGTGGGGTTAGGGCCACTTTTGGCACAAAAAAACATAATTTTCTGGATTTTAAGAATAAAGTTGTGATATTTTGAGAAAAGGAGAGGGTGTCGATATTACAATACCACAGGAGAAGTCAATAGTTTTTTATCTAATGTTATACTACAGATTGAAAAAGTCATAACCAGTCATAGAGTAACAGTTTAAAATGGTAAAAAAAACAAGTCTAATTTGACACACGTCTTGCAGACTATTTTCCAAATAAATCTCAAAATATTACAGCTTTAGACGTTAACTTTGCCACATGTTTGTTAATATTAAAATCTTTCCCGCCACAGTGATGCTACAACCTGCTGGGTTGTAGTTTTGTAGCACGGCGTCGCTGTCGTCCTGGTAACCGTGAACTCTGGGATCTGTATTTCAACCAAAAAGTATCTCGAAACCCATGGGCACTCTTTTACTAATTTACTTTCATTGTTTTTGGGGGTAAACTGCTTGAAAGGGACACTCTTATATTTGCCAGATGTTGTAGTCCTCCTATTATATATATATACATACATATATATATATTGAAATGTTTTTGTGTACTTTTCTTGTTTTCAAAGCTAATATTTTTGGCATTATATGGACTTGTAATTTTTTCCTAAACTGTTTTATGACAAAGGTACTGCTACTATTTTTGCCAATAATAATAATAATAATAAGTATGGATTTCTTACAACCGGCTCAGCAGGTATTGAACTGAGATCGCTTTCTGCATTTTGTATAGCTCATTTGCTTCAATGTGTAGAGAAGGTGTATAATTCTATATGAATATATTTTTGCATAAGGCTGCGTTCGCTTGACGTTGTAATATGAGCTGCAAAGTTTCGCCTGCTAATGTATCGCATTAATTCCAGCCTCAAGTCGAGTCCTGCAGATAGATATTGGATATAATTGTATATTTTACGATATGATCACAGTGTGGTGTTCGTGGAGGAGGCTGGAGGAAGATCCTGACACTGGTGTGATGTCTCTTCTCAGATACTGTATGTGTGCCTTCTGTTGATCTTTACTGATACAATAAACTATTTTACTCTTTTCTTTCGCCTCACGGGAGATCTTTTTGTGAGAAACACCCATCACAATATCTCAGATTTGAACCACAAGTGCTTTGACCCATGTAGTCTGATGTCGTGTATTAGTATTGGAGAGGACAAAGAGAAAAATATGATTTCAGGCGGGGGGAACCCAAAACCTTTGGACCATGTGTCAGAAACATTTCTCGGAGTCTCAGGCAGGGAGGTTTGTGTTTGCTGTTCTCGAGTCGTCCAGCAGAGGGCGCTGTTCGTCAGGGACCTGAAGCTTCGAGTCAGAGACTGGAACTCGCAACTCTCGAGTGGACGAAAAGTTCACATTTTAGTTCTTGTGTCGTCCAGCAGAGACGCTGTTCCTATCAAACAGTGTGCGTGAGGAGGGCGGTATTAAATGCCTCTTGATTAGTATTTTGATTGTCTTGTGTGTCTTGTGGTCTTTTAAGTGTTTTCCTGAGATTCTTGACATTTGAGGTTTTGTCTATGTTTTGCTGGAACACGTCTTCTCAGAGTTTTGAGTCATTTTGTGGCAATTCTTAGTTGTTTTGTGTCTAATTTTAGTTGTTTAGTTGTCATTTTGTGTGTCTTTGTAGTAGTTATTGTCCTTTTTTGGTCGTCTAGTGTAACTTTGTTGGGTTATGTTGCTTTGCTGAGAGTCATTCTGTGTATCTTTTTGTCATTCAGTGTGTCCTTGTACTCATTTTTATAATATTTTCAAGGTTTGTTTTTGGTTGTTTGTGTATTTTTTCTGTTGTCTTTTGTCTCAGTGTTGTTTTGTGTGCCTATGTGGTCTTCATGTGTTTCTTTGAATGACATTTTTTGGGTGAAGGCCACGGTGTCTTCTTTCAGACATTGTTAAGAATCCAGAGGTCTTGAAAGAATAAACTTTCTGCATGTGCAGTTATGCCAAATAACTACTTCCAGTTCGAGCCAGTGTTTATATGCAGTCTCCCAGGGAGTCCAAAGTGGGGAGCTCTCACACTGATTTAGTCATTTAAAAAAGGATCTGATATGAATCACTCCCCATACAGCTCACGGCACGATGCATGCCCCATACCTGCCTCACATCCACTCCTCAGCTGCTGACAGCCATATTGAACATCTCCACTATTAGCTGCGTCAAGTATGCGACAGAAACTTAAACAAGACCGGAAGTTAGGTCTTTTTCCTTCAAAGTAAACTAAAAGTACGACTAGAGGTTAAGAAATAATTTGGATGTAAAGGAAAAATATTGCACCTTCACTTAGAGCTCCTAGTTCGATGGTTTAGACGGTTGTATTTGTTTTATTTCTTAAATATTGTAAGTATTGTATTTAGTCATGTCACTTTCTACTTTTACTCCAACACATCTCAGAGGTAAATATTGTACTTTTTTACTTCACTACATTTATTTGTCATCTTGTAGACATTCAGATTTTTGCAAAACAAAACATACAAAGAGCTTGTGAACTAATACAATATGTTTATTATAAATTAATACCATAAACAGCTGCAACGATTAGTTGATTAATTAATTATCTGATCAATGGAAATGAATCGTCACATTTTATAATTGTCTAAATGTTTTTTTTATTTGCAGGGGACACTTTTTCATTGAGTCCTTTAACCTTAAAAAAGTACATTGCTTGATTACACTTGAATACTAGTGGTGGAAGGTTGTACTTTTTACTTTTACCTCGCTACATTTTGGGGGCAAATATTTTCTTTTTTACTCCACTACATTTAACTACCAGCGTTTGTTACTTTTCAGGCACATATTAAACATGAATCTTTTTGTCATACTTCCAATGAGGCTTTTAATTTGAAAGCAGAGACCGGAAGCTGGGGTCCCTTATTCCGGCTGACTCGACACTAGCACCCCAAATCGCCTTATGGTTGTTAAGACTTCAACGGTTTTCTATGTCTGCGGGAATTTGTTTCTTAAAAAGCAGTAAGAGATAAGGAACGACAGAAAGAAAAGACTTCTCATCGTGGACGATTTGTTCCGTTTGAAGATACCAGGCTTGCCTTTCAATTTAAAGACACTTCGTCCCCCCGGTGAGTTGCCTCTCCCTAAAAAAGATGAGCTTCTCTTCAAGTTTGATGCAATAGCGGATATCCTCGTGCTCGACCAATTCATATTTTATACCACACGATAGAAATGTCTGCTTGTACGAAGTTGTGCCCCTTAAACTGCCCGTAAACGCACCGTCTTACGTAGCCACAATTTCTCGGGTGTTTCTTTTTTTGTTGGCAAATGTGGTGAATTAATGATAGCCAAACATTTTAAGGCTTTACAACTTCTTTAGCTAACGTTATGGGCTAATAAACCTCTGCTCTGCTTGTCCCGTTATTCAGACTACACCCACTAACTAGCATGAAAATGTCAGGTTTTATCGGCCATGAGGAGTAACGTTATTTTGGAATGGCGAGTCGTTGTAACGGCTAACGGTAACCGCTGTGATACCGAGCAAAAACTCCGAAAAAATAGGTTTTTGACACGTCAAACGTGCGCAGTTATATTTTTGTCGTGTCATGCCGTTTCAGCTACCGTTTTACCAACATTGTACCGGTTGTTGTCCACCATTTGATTAAACAGTGGTTAAATTACAGTGTAACGGAAGCCAACTCTCGGCGGGTAAATACGCAAAGCTAATTGCTCGCGAGCTACAAGTGGGCATGTCTGCGTGTGGAGCACCAGCGGTGCAGTTCAGCTATTCAGTGGGCTTATTTACACATTTTTCTTCGACAAAACAACACTATTTGTCAAACTGTTATTGTGTATGGCCACTATCATTGTTTGTGACTCACTTTAACTTCTTTCTTTAGCTACCAATATAGAGTAATCCCCTTGTTTTGATGGTCTCCTTCTTGTGTTTTTGTTTCAGGAGAGCATTTTGAGCTGTAACAGAGGATTCACTGTGCATTCATTTATTGAAATTGCTGGGCCTCATATAGTTTAGAGGTTGGAAAAACAATTCAGATCCATTCAAAACTTACCTGAGTGAAATTACAAAAGTATCAGCATAAAAATGTAGTTAAAGCATCAAAAGTTAAAGTACTTGCAATGCAGAATACCCCACTCAGATTGTTATAAATATTCTAAATATATTATTGGATTATTTCTATGCACTTATGTAGCAGCATTTTACTGTTGGCTAATGTTAACTACTTATACTTTTGTGTGATTAATTTATAAACATGCATAATCATTTTAAATGTATCATACTTTTTTAAGTTTAATCTCCACCTAAAAAGTAACTAAAGCTGGCAGCTAATTGTAGTGGAGTAAAAAGTACAATATAGAAGTATGAAGTTATGTAGAACTACTCAAGGTAAGAACAAGTACACTTAATATTGTACACTGCCTGAGTAAATCTACTTACTTTTGTCATCCTTCTGTTTAATGCTGTCATTACATATATTCTTTCTAGCACAATAAAATCTAATTTAATGTCATAAAGAAGTAAAATAATAATCAGTACCCTGTATATACTATATGTCATTTAGCATGGCTCAAAGGTGCTGGGAGAGCTGGAAAATCTACTTTGGAAATGCTTGAAAAGTACTTTTGAATTTGACTTTGGAGAAGGTGTAGCTACCTTGCAGAGGATTCCCTGGGCATTCGTTTAAAAAAGAAAGTAGGTGGGATTAATATAGTTGCTAACCTGCCACTACGGGATTGTATGGGACAAGAACTGCAATGCATGCTTTCAAACAGTACTCCCAACTTTAAGGACAGCTGACTGTTTGATCAGTGTTATGTGAAAAGTAAAGGATGTTTAAATTAAAAAAACTGCCAAGCTAGTGGGCAGAAAGAATCACCATCATTGTGTCAAAATAATGCTATTTAAGCAGGTTATGGTGTGTTTATTGCTGTGTTGCTTTGCTAATAGACCACTCTGTAATCTTTGAGAATATGATAAGTTATATATGACTCAGCACAATCCCATCAGACCTCATACTGGTGCATCCAAATCTGGTTGCTGTGACATGCTCACATAACAAAAACTCTTGTTTTCCTGGATCATTTCAGTATCATATGGCAGTTCAACCCAGGTCATTACCTAACTTGCAGGGTTGTGTTTCAACGAGAGCGTACCTTGACTGTGACATACATAGAGTGCAATGATGAGACGCAGGGTGCAGATAAAATAGGGTTGGGACATCTCATGATCTGGATCTATGTATTGATTCGATTGATACAAAGTAAAAACATTTTCCCTTTAAATGGCTGGAAGAGTTCAATTTTAGTTGCGTTTTGTGAGTTGATATAACTGATAAATAAAATAAATTGTCTTCTATCAATCACAGGCCTTTAAATTGAATCAAAATAGTATCTTGGCAGACTTTAAATCAACACAATATTGTAAAAGTTGTAATTTGCATCCCTCAATAAAAATTGTAGTCTCAATATCAAGTAATTGCTACCAGACAGTAAAAATTATATATATTTTTGATAAAGTAAAACCGATTATCAATTTTACAGTACCCACGAGTCATAACATAAAGCTTTGACTGTCTTTTTTCTTCTCTTTTTTTGTTTTAAGTAATTATGCAATTATGTTTTAAGTAGTTTCCCCCTATTTTGGCTTGCAATAGTTACCATATGTGCATTATGTACAGCGACTCATTGAGACTGAAAGCAAAACTTCCTCTCTGTACATCTGGCTGTTTGGGGTTTCTGTGTCTTGTAGTCATTCACAGATTCAGAAATGGGGTTCATTTCAGTTCTGTTTTTTAATTCTTCTTTAGTTCTTTGGAAACTGTACTTTCAGTTAGTGTCTTATTTCCCCTCTCCTTAAACATTATTATCTGTTTTATCCATTTTATAGTCCACACCATTGAGTTCAGGATTTGACTGATAGATTCTGATATTAAATTGTCTCAATGATTTAAGGATCTATGCTCAATTTAACGATCAACGATTTAAAATTTTAATTTCTGGTATTTGTTGTCAATGGTTTTTTGCTACATCATTTAGCTCCAGTGATGATACAGAAAAACACAAGTAAATAATGCTGTATGCAGGCTGCCATTCATATTGTTTTACTCATGAAGGAAAAATTGTCTTTTTCACTTTCAGGCCCTGTGATACAGGCCTTGTTGCCGTCCTGTGACAGATTTATCCTCTCAGCTGTCGGGTGTGAGGAGGAGAGGAAGCAAAGATGCCGAAACCGGTAAGAGGCTGAAAGACGCTACATGGGAGTAGACTTACAGATGTCAGCAGCTTTATCATACTGTTTTCACAGGGGTGTAGACAAATGCAGTGCTGAGGAGAAGACAGGAAAAATCATTTGAGTCTGCCCTTTCCATGTAGATCGATTCAGATTGCTTGATGAAAAAGAACAGACTTGCAATGCTAAAACATATAAAGCAGTCTTTCATTCAGCTCAGGAGATATGACATGAATCAAAAATATTAAAGTTGCTTGTTTGTTCGTGTTTGGTCAACTTGCATAAACTGAATCTCTCCAGTTGTCATAATAATCGGTATGCGCTGTCTGCTGCCCAAAGCCGCGTTTGTGCATTCTGGGAAGTGGCAGCTTCTTCCCCATGGCTGCTCCCACTCCTCATATTCCTCTTCCAAGTAAACAACAGCCAGAGTGTGAAATGAACTGCCTGGCCCACACAGGCCTTGCAACTGCAACACTGCTGCCATTGTTGCTTGAAGGGTGGAGAGAATGCCAGAGTCCCGGGATGTGAACAACACCAAAACCAAACCAATTTCATGTCCCTTCATGGCTGTCCCACTGTTGTCATTCTGCTTTTTCACCATAAACACACACACTCCTTTAGAGCTCATGTATGTGTCTGGGGATATTGCATGTTACACAATTAGTTTCACTTTACAGTAAGAGACTTTCAAAGTAAGATGTTGTCTCTGGCCCCTTTTTACTCAATTATGACTATGACGCAGCAGTACACAGTAAGAAAGTCATTTGAACAAGGTTTACATTATGTTTGATTTATAATTTCATAAATAGAAAGACTTCAAGGCCAAGTTTCCAGAATTTGCATCAGAAACTTTCCTAGGAACTCAGAACAACATGCTTCAGGTCCCGTCTCAGTCTTGAGGTGGCGTGGGTGGCTGGAGGGGTTTGGGAAGCAGCGAAAGAGGAACAGCCAGGCACTGATGTCATCCTCACTTCCCCTTCTTGTCCCCTGAGTCACCAGGGCACCATCCCAAAACAGCTCAGAGGACAGTGGAGGGCTGGCCGCTCAGCTCAGAGCGATATCTCTGTCGCAGACAATAACTAACTGAAAGAGAAAGTACAGCTTGTCGCAGGGAGGTACAGACACAGTAAACAGAGGAAGCAAGAGCGGGGCCCGTCATGACCTCTTCTGGGATCAGTGCCAGACATCAAAACTTTTGGAACAGGCCTCTTATGACTCAGTGTCAGCATTCATCTGTAACCAAAGCATAAAAACAATTGCATGGTTGCGTCACACTAAGAGTTTGTTGAGTTAGCAGAAGTGGAACTAACTGCAGTGATTTCGTAGTCACAGCTGTATCGTTTCAATACGTCAGTGATGATGAAATTGATATTTGTATCCCTATGTTAAGGCCTCAACCTCAGTGTAGATAAAGCATTAAAAAAAGAGTGAAATAACAGATACAGCATTGTTACTTCAGTCATTTGATGGTTTTCATATCTCCTGACACCCCTTCTGTTTGGTGCTCTGGGGGCAGGAGGATTATTAGGTGATGGCACGGCACAGGAAGAGGGCCTTCACACACTTCCTAGCTCGTGGCTGTTTTCCCGTTTGCTGGAGAGGGGGCCCGCTGTGTACATCAGGGGTCCAGTCTATGTTAACATCCTGTTTCTGTGGAAGCAGCAAGGTGAAAAGATAGGGTTGTCACCAGACGACTAAGGGACATTCCCTTTGGGAATACTGGAGAGAATGGAGATTTGTTGTATTGCTCAGTAGGTACTCTGTGGGACTTTTGAGAGGTCCAAAAACAGTGATGGTTAATGGAAGGGATCGTTCAGTATTGGTGCTGGGCAGCATTAGAAAACTTTTTGTTGTGTTTGACAATATACAAATTTAGCACCACACTAAAGTGGAACAAGGAAGGTCATCCTTTTTCTTCTTTATTTATCCCTTTAGTGTTTTCTTGTAAAATCACTGGAAGCTTTTCAGATCCTGTCTAGAACAGTCGTCTGTACAATAGACAAGTGGTTTTTTTGTCTTTTTGTGAAAGGGATGCTTCACACACAGCATTCACCTTCCCATCCCCCTTTACGATGAATGTTTGTGTTTGTAGGCAGCAGATTCCTCCTACACTGTCACACTCCTTCCTTCCCTCCTCCCCTCTGAAGCCTGCCTCACCCTGCAGGGGGGTTAATCAGAGGGACAGACAGCTGCTCAATGCCCAGCAGACGATTATCAACTCTACTGATTGTAGTGTGTGTGTGTGTGTCTGTTTAGGCCTCTCTCAGCAAAGCTCTTCTAAACAGCTTACAGTAACTTAACAGCTGCACATTTAACAAGGGGCCCGTCTGAGTGAGAACTCGTCTTCCAACTGAAATGGAGAGGGGGATTTTAACGGCGAAGGGAAAAAAATGTAAATGATGCTGCCAATGATTTTCTCTTTCCGCCACTTTTTTTAACGTGGGAAAACCTGCTAAAAATAGGTTGCTGAGTGTCTCTTTTTTTGTGTTCCTCATTTGATATATTACAGGATTCAGAAACAGGGTTATTAAACCATAGAAAGCAGCCTGGAGGCCAGTGAAAATGTTATTCAGCAATTTCTTTTTCAGTCTCTCTCTCAAACTTGGTGCCGACTAATTCGGAATAGTGTTGCTTGGACAGAGATGGACAGAATTAGTGGCTAAAATGGTGAATAGTCACAGAAGTTACTGAACCATCACCAGCATGAAACATGAAAGGGGCATAAAAGTAGGATTTAATCATCAATCATCTCTTTCAATCGGAGCTGGAGTCAAAGTACCCATGACTACTGCAGACACTCCCACATTACTTCCCCTGAGATAGCTTCTGGGATTGACAGGATTGCATTATAGTTACATTGGAGGCGAGCCAGCATTGAACACCCCCAACTTATCTTAGCTGCAGAGCTTGCAGGCTGCATTATCCCGACACCAGACTCTGCACAGCATCGGCCTGTGAGTCCTCTCTGCTTTGCCGATGCTTTCTGGGCCTTCAATGAGCTAGTGATCTCTCCCTGGACGGAGATAAATCCTGTCCAACAAAAAAGTTTCTCTACCACATAATATCAGTTCAGTAATAGTTCTTACTTGCACAAGCTGAAATATTGACCCCTATGTTTTAGGAGCATGTGGCCAGTAATTGCAACACCTTTTTCAGTAAGCAGCAAGAGAGAGGAGAGAAAGAGGGGGAAAAACTGGCCAAGTTCTTGCAAAACATGTTTTTGCTGCTGTTAATATACACTATGGAGGAAACACAGATGCTGCGGGGTAAAAAAAACTGCCATAAAGCATCTGTGTGTCTACATGTAAATGAGCTGCAAACGTGAAAATTGTCAGCAAAGAAAATTAAAAACTGTATTAGAAAGGTGACTAAAATGGCAACTATATTTCTGTTTCAGCAACCAAAAACTGATGCCTGTTTTCCAGCAAGGCAACCCCCTTTTTTTTAAGTTTGTATTAAGCCCTCAACACTTGCATGTAGTATTCATTTTACCTGCAAAAACTGGGTAAATATATTCTTTTAAATGAATATCTGCTTAGAGTTTACTGCTTGTTTAACCTCCAACTCTAGCTCATCTTACGTTATTTTTAAACCGTCATTTGGATGGTCATTTCCAGTCAGTGTGGTCGAGTATCACTAGACGGTGTCTTATAAGGACAGGCTTACAAAAGTCACTCCTTGGAGACGTCTCAGTTGTCGTAGTGTGTGATTAGCTGTGTCAGTGCCGCGGCATGTTGTTGTCCCTCTCCTCCCCCTCTCTCTCTGCAGGAGAGCTAGGATTAACTGACCGTCTGGACCATACAGGATTCCACCTCTCTGTGCTCTGTGGGTTGGCTATGTTTTGGCAGAGACACACACATGCAGCACAAAGGTTGGCTCTTTCACAGCTGATTGCTGATGGCAGGCGGGCCTCACACAAACGCAGGGGAAGGGACATTCAAGGCCGGTCACTTGGAGACCCCAGCTCAACACAACATTCTCAATAACTACTCCCATCTCAGAAAGTCAGCGAGGCAGCCAGTGTTGAAACCAACATAGTCTTAATTCACCTGTCAATGTACCATGAACAGGTTGCTGAGTATATTATGAGTGTGTATATTATGGTCTGGCCTTGTGTATTTAGAAGAGATGATTCAGATGCTGCCCTAATTAAAAGTTTTGCCTGAGTTGGCTTAATTTGATGTTATGGAATTAGATTTTTTCGAGATTACATCAAAATTTGTTTGAGTGATTGAAGAAAACGATGGATTAGTTGTGGTACTGCCCTCCCATCTCAAATAATAGAGATTTTACTTTATCAGAAACTGTAAGGGAAAGTACAAGTTAAATGCTGTTATTGCACCATGAGACAGCAACTCAGGCACCTGGTTTTTGCAACAGGGGTCCATCTTGTACATAACATGGCAATACAAAAGCCTTTGCTTATCCTGTAGCAGCTGTAACTTTGAGTGACTCCAGATAGGTTTTTTTTTAACAGAAACAACAGGGCGCTGTCTGTTTACTCCTTGCCAGACACGCAAGCTCAACTATATCATATTGTGTGTGCAGGACATGCATGGTGTAAAAAGAAAGGGGCGAAGGTGTTACCACCTCTGTTAGCTGCTTTTCTTCTGCGTTGTATTAGGTGTTGTGCAGGGTTCCCATAGGCACGCAGCGTTAGTCTGATGTGACCTTGTTGCTTTTTAGTAGCTTCTGATTGAACTTTGCAAAATATTTGCAACACTTGATGTTCTCTTGTTGAATATTTTTTCACATTCATTTGTGCTGGTTGATGGTTGATGTTTGGATTAATATGAATCTGTAATATGTTGTTTTCTTAAATGTGTTAAATTATCTTTTCATTATCTACATCCACTGGCAACTCATAGCAGCTTAGGACAGTCACTCTTAAAATTATACAGACGTTACCTACTCCACACCTGTCAGACTTGCTGAACCCTGATTTCAGCTTTATTGTCTGAAAAGACTTCCTTTTGTGAATTCATTTATTTCCCCTCTTCCCCATTTTGCAGTGCGGGTTGATTTCCCACACATGGATTAAGCCTTGTTCTTGATGTGAACGAGGACTAATTGCCTCTTTGTGTGGACTCTTTATTGATGGACACACTGCCAGAAAGATTTGGTCTCAAAGAGCCCAAAAATACAGCAGCTGCATCGGTTGAAACCTGACCCTGACTGAATACAATCATTTAGCCACTTAAGACTTAATCTTTTCCCGGGAAGCTGCCCACATTTTCCAACCAAAATAAGGCTTGGCCTAAAGCAGGATAGATTACGAACATGTGGGATACGTTTTAGTCTCTTAAATAAAGTTATACAAATTGTCTGTTGCACATTACGGTAATAGTTGAGGCCATGCAGGAGTGTTAATGTGAGATGACTATAGTGTGGAGAAAGTGCAGCAACTTTTCATGGGTAATTAATGAGAGAGAGGCAGAGACAGATACATTGTGGTCTGAGCTCCATGTGGCGCGGGGGAGTCCAGCTATGTGCTGTATAGGCACAAGTTTCATGGATTATTCATTGCAGGGATATTGAGAGACACGGAGAGGGATGAAGGCAGGGCAGTGAAGAAATATTGAGAGGAGAGGAAGAAAAATGCAAAGTAAGCCTTCCTGAGGTTTTGCTTGTAATTACTAAGAGGAAAAGGAAGGTTCTTTTCCTCAAGTTTCTTCTTTCTTTCCTCTTCTTTTCTGTATGGTTGGCTCAGGGACAGTAACCTCGCTGTAACTTAATCTCAAAGGGAGTACACCCCAGATCATCTCTCTTGCTTCCTGCTGCACCCCCCGCTTCTTTTCTGCACTCTTGCTAATTTTTTTTGCTTTTGCACTCCACCTCTCACCTTCCTCTCTACCATGCGCTTTCCACTGCAACTCTTCGTGTGTTGTAAACCACTACCGAGGCAACGCACAGCTCAGTGTGTGCGTAGGTGTGCCAGGAAGGATGTGAAATGCCTCGGAGGTCAGCCCCCACTCTGTTTTGTGCCATCAGCTGCTGCAAGGCCCACTGCCAGTGCTGTTCACTGGCAGCCAATGACTGAGTTTTATCCTCTGCTCCACCCTAAAAGAGGTCCTTGAGTGGTAGGCTGCCTTGAAAAGTGGGCTAGCTCACCCTGGCAGTGTGGGATGGAAAAAGGAGAGAGGTGCAAGTTTATACAGTCCCTTTACAAAACCTGAGTTGGGATTGAAGTAAATCATGCATTGCACGCATACGCAGCAAACATTGCCCCGTTATCTCCTGTAATTTCTTTGAAGGTTGTTGCTCTACTGACATTTAGACAGCAGCACTAATCTGTTGTCAGATGTGTTGTTACAAACGTGCTGTGTGCCTCATCCTACAGAGTATATTATTATTATGAATGGCTCAATACCAACATATCATGTCCGATACCACAAATTTGAAGTGGTATTTGTTACACAGCATGTCACTCAAAGTTTAATTAAGCATTCATGTCACAGTTAAGGTTAATGATTTATATTGGATTATTCTTTTCCCCTGATGTCCAACCAGTGATTTATCTGACCAATACAATTTTTTTTTCTTTTTGCATTTATTTGACAGTAGAGATACAAACATAATGTAGGACAGGAGTGACATGCAACAAAGTGCAACGGCCTGAATTCAAGAACAGACTTTACAGTTATATGCCATGCATCTTACCCAAACTGGGTAGCAAACTGGAAAAAAAAGGAAAACTGAAAAAGAAAATCGGTTTACTACCAGTAATGTTGCCTGATTGATGTTTGAGATTAGTGGATGTTTAGTTGAGCTTAGGAACAAGGCACTAATAGTAATAAGCTCAAGGCTGAGGTAGGCATCATGCTGTAGTATGCTGTAAAACTTTTTAATCAAGCGACTTTTTGGCTGATTTAAAATCATTACAGAGCACGCAGCAGTGCTTTATTTGGTCTTTACCTCTGCAATACAGCAAACAAAATAAACTTCTTGTTGTGTTTGTTTTCCAGATCAACGTCCGTGTGACCACCATGGATGCAGAGCTGGAGTTTGCCATCCAGCCTAACACCACAGGAAAACAGCTCTTTGACCAGGTGAGCATGAGTGACATGACCACAAATGGCAACAGGGAATGTCTAAAAGTTTCACAACTAAAAACACCAAAACAAGGGAGTGGATCAGTCTCAGTTTAGCTCAACAGCAAATATCACTCAGTAAAAACGGCCTATATTGGCCCAGATACTAAGTCTTTGAGAATAGATCTAGACGTCCCTATTAAGAAGCTTCTAGAGTAGTTCAAAACATAATTTTTAAATGCTGCTTGTGGCACTTGTAATGATTCATATTTGATTTTGTTTTATTGTCAGGTGGTGAAGACGGTGGGACTACGGGAGGTCTGGTTCTTTGGCCTGCAGTATGTGGACAGTAAAGGCTACATCACTTGGCTCAAACTCAATAAGAAGGTCAGTCTTCCCCTGCCGTGACCTTTATCTTCTGTCAGTCATTTAATTTACATGCTTGTATATTTGCTGTCCCTCTGTGTGGCTGTTTGTCTTAAATCCAGTCAGTGTCTATTTTTTTTTTTAGCTCTGCTGTGGTCTGTTCAGATGCTCTTTTAGCAGGCTTCCTCTCATTTAGGCCAATACACCTTCCAGCTTTAACACGGCTAACGCTGCTATTTTCCAGTATGCCTGACAGAAAGAAAGAAGTGTGCAAGGAGTGCATTGAACAGCTGTGAACCAGTGTGTGTTTGCTGAGGCCCTTGAATCACTGTAGACAAATCAGGGCTGTCAGCATGATCTGTGACAGGATTCCTTCTTACAAGCAAGGCTCTAGTGGAAACTATTTTGTATGTGTGTGAGCAACAACTGTCCAAACACTGCCCAGTCGCACATGTCCCCCAGATATCAAGAGAGTGGCCAGATTACAGAAGGGCTATGTGATGAATATGCTTGTTTATTCAGGCCCCTCAATAGGCTTTGATGTCGGTTATAGGGAATAAAAAAGGGATTTGTTGTTGGATGTAGTTGTGATTTTTGCCTGCTGAATAATCAGTGTTTGATGTTGTTGTGCAGGTGACCCAGCAGGATGTGAAGAAAGAGAACCCTCTGCAGTTCAAGTTCAGAGCCAAGTTTTTCCCAGAGGACGTCTCAGAGGAACTAATCCAGGAGATCACCCAGAGACTCTTTTTCCTGCAGGTAAGAATCCACTAACTTGTCAAGGTTGTATCCAGATGTAGTGCAGACTATCACTGACTTTGATATTGATATTGTCGAACACATGAAATAAGTTCTGTCACTGCTCGTCCTGCCAGGTGAAGGAGGCCATCCTGAACGATGAGAACTACTGTCCCCCAGAGACAGCGGTGCTCCTGGCATCATATTCTGTCCAGGCCAAGTATGGAGACTACAACAAAGATGTTCACAAGCCTGGGTACCTTACTCATGACAGACTGCTGCCTCAGAGGTACACACACACAAATTACATCACAACTTGTACAACTCAGCTATGAGTCAATGTGTTGAGTTTTTACACGCAGACCAGATCTGTTGAACCCTGGAATGTGTCTCCTTCCCTGTTGGAATTTTGATCATTTCCTCTTGAGGAAACAATTCTGCGCTGTTGGACTTCCCCTCAGGTGAAGTCATTGTGTTTGTGTACACAGAGTCCTGGAGCAGCACAAGCTGACCAAGGAGCAGTGGGAGGACAGGATACAAACCTGGCATGAGGAGCACAGAGGAATGCTCAGGTATGTGTCACACTTTCCTGGTTCTGAGAGAGACAAAGAAAACTTCTATCTGAGTGTACGTGTTTGAGCTTGCTGTTGCTTAACTATGCCTTTTATACTTATTGTGGAACGAGGCCAGTAGTTAGCACATCTCATCCAAGAGTCACTGACCTTTTGTGTGTGTCTTTTGCTTTATAAAAATGAAAAATACTGCATTCTGCTTTTTAGATGTTAATGTGAACATTTTCTAATAAAACACACATTATATATAATCTTCTGACTGCTTCTTTTCCTCCTCTGCAGAGAGGACTCCATGATGGAATATCTTAAAATCGCCCAGGACCTGGAGATGTACGGAGTCAACTACTTTGAGATCAAAAACAAAAAGGGAACACAGCTGTGGCTGGGCGTGGATGCCCTTGGCCTCAACATCTACGAACATGAAGACAAGTAAGGGACACACACACAGATTCATACGCACACACGGACAGATTTCAAGTCTGGTGGGAAAAAATCAGTGCAAGCCTTCTGAGTATTGTTTTGTAAACCTGACCGTGAAGACCTCAGCTTTCAGATTCAGATACCAGTGTTGTGTTTTGGTATGAATCTTGTCACATAGTACCACATGCTTGCAATAGGATCAGAGCTGCGGTTTGTAGTTGATTACTAAACAGAAACCGACATGAGGACAAGTGAGTAGGTGGAGGCTTAGATGCGTGTCAACACATGTCTTCATAACTGTGTCTGTTATACCTTCATTATTACCCAACCTCACCACAGGGTCAGAGCCACTGGCCTGTTGCGTAAAACACCTGGAGTTGTCTCCTTCATTTCTTAATTTCTGCTGAGCTAAGGGACTTACTTAAGGGTGTGCCTCCCTCCAACTCCCGGGAAGAAGTGCAGTGCGATCTGATCCTCAGACGGTAAAAGCACTTGGAAGCATTTGCCTATTAATGACTGGAAAGATAAAACTGCAGAGCAAGCATTCACAGTGAAGGGTCTGAAAGAGCACGGCTGTGGAAAAACAAAATAAAACAAATACTCAGTCTTCTCACTAAGGTTTCCTTAAAATATTACTTACAGGTGCTTGTATTTACATTTTCAGGAAACCTAGCTCTGTCTTTAATGGAAATTATAACTTGAGGTGTTTAATGCAACCTGCCACAGAGCTTTGTGTCTTATTTATTAGCAAATAACATGAAAAGTGTTTCATGATTTTCAGATTTTGCACCAAGTTGAAAATGCAGCGAACAGTATGCTTCTTTGAGCTTGAGTCTTTCCCTGGAGCATTTTGTTTTTGATTATCTTTCCATCTGAGCACAGCTTTTAATATGTTTTATGGATTTTTAAGGACTTAAGTCATCCAGTGGCTAAAGGACCGGGGTAATTATGTGGATTCTGTGCAGGCTCCTTTTGTTATGACTGGAGGGAACATACAGTAAGATCTCAAAACAGCTAAAATTCAGTAATGAGTAAATTTATGGAAAACTGTCTGATTAGCTTTGTAAATTGAAGAGTTGTGACACATATTTTGGTGTTTGGCAGAATCTTTGGAAAAAATGTGTTCATGTGCCAGACTACAGCAACTAATGTTTTAAACCTGTAGTTGGTTGTAACACTGTTTATGTACTGATTCTGCCGTCACTGTCAGTAAAGCATGAACCAAAAGATTTTAATTGTGACCAAGATATGCAGGACATTTCACAGTTAAAAACCGTAGCCTCTCAGTATTAGATTTTCTTGTTATTTGATATTCATTTATCTAATATCAGCCAGACGAGCTCTACTATTTTTCTCATTTTGTGTGAGGCCCGGTGCCAACATGAGATGCACAATGTTCAACAAGTTTTGAGGAAGCGAAGCTATTTTTAGAGGTGAAAACTGAGTGAGAGCTGGAGAGGAAAACTGTGTCTGTCCTCTCTGGTCAGATTTGTTTTCCTACTTTGTAGAAGAAAAGATTGAATGACAACTCCTGTTTCCTCTCACTACTTTTCCCTTCCCGTCTGTTATCACAGCAGCCATCCTTCTTCTCTTGTCCAGGTGACAAAGGAAGGAAATAAGGGCTAGTTTATTTAATATTTCAAAGACAGCAATATCCTTTTATCCTTTTTTTAATTAGTTCTGTTTGTTCCTTTTTTGATCAGAAAACACCCACCGTCTTTTTACATCTTGGCAGGAAGTGAAAAGTTTCATCCACCTACTTCTCTTTCCTGTCACTATTCTCAACCAAAAAAAAAAAAGAAAAACAAAACTGACTATTGAAAACTGAAAGAATATTGAGGCTAATGATTTCCGATGAGGTGGTGTGTTCCTACTGGGCACCATCTGCTGGCTGAGCGTTATAAATGTTTCTATATTTTACCATGCAACACCTCGTACTGTATCTCAATGTGTGTTTATTTATTCAGGTTGACGCCAAAGATCGGCTTCCCATGGAGTGAGATTAGAAACATCTCTTTCAATGACAAGAAGTTCATCATCAAACCTATTGACAAGAAAGCCCCCGTGAGTGTCGGATATAAAACAAATATAAAAAAAAGTCAACAAATATTTGACTCTCTGCTGGACATTGAAGGATGCATTTTCTCTTCCCTCCCTTATCAAAACATGCAGGACTTTGTGTTTTACGCCCCACGTCTGCGCATCAACAAGCGAATCTTGGCGCTGTGCATGGGTAACCACGAGTTGTACATGAGGAGGAGAAAGCCCGACACCATCGAGGTGCAGCAGATGAAGGCTCAGGCCCGGGAGGAGAAACACCATAAACAGATGGAGAGGTATTTTTTTTACCTATGTTATGGTTTTTCTTTTTGCCATAGAAAAGAAACTCAAATATTACATGTGTTTTGGAAACGGGTATTTACTTACCTTTGGACTGTGTGATACTGTGATTAGAGCCTGACAGATATTATCAAATGCATATTAGTATCAGTGCTGTCAAATATGTGCTGTTATGAAACAGATACACAATATATAATGCAACAAAACATTGGTTGTCGTAATCTTTGTAGTTCTTTTTTTTTATAGTCCGCATTTGACTGAAAATGAACAGTAATGATGTTTATTTATCTATTTATTTTATTCCTATTTATTCTTTGTTTTCTCAGTTATCATTTATACAATTGGCTGACAGCATAATATATTGTTTGCATAATGTTTAACAAAGTTAAAAATATATATTTTTTTATGTTTGCAAATGTACCCAGAGAGCTTCTTTCTCAGAGTGGTGAAAAATTGGTGGATAGTCCACAAAAAAAACCGACTATATCTACCACCATAGTAGACATTTGCCGTGTTTTGTCTCAGGGCTCAGCTGGAGAATGAGAAGAAGAAGCGAGAGTACGCAGAAAAGGAGAAGGAGAGGATAGAGCGTGAGAAGGAGGAGCTCATGGAGAGGCTGAGGCAGATTGAAGAGCAGACGATGAAAGCTCAGAAAGGTACCGTTTCTGTTTACTGCTGCCTTCTTCTCCCCTCCTGTCAAAGCAGAGAATCTCTCTGGCTGCAAGTCAAGACCAATCTTATCTGTTTATCATGCTTGAACTGCAAATTTGGTCTCTTTTTTACTGTTTGTATTTATTAACAAAGTCCTGTTTTACCAGAGCAACATGTTGAATGTCATATTTTAAGATAAATATACATGTTAAATGGGTAAAATAACAAACAAATCCTACAATTACGTATTTATAAATGCTCCCTCAGATCAACAGCAGACCAGCAAAGACTATTCTGAAGTATGACATGTGTAGATGATGTGTAACATGCTTGTGAGTCTTCCTCTCCACAGAGCTGGAGGAACAGACTCGCCGGGCCTTGGAGCTGGAGCAGGAGAGGAAGAGAGCGAGGGAGGAGGCTGAGAGGCTGGAGAGAGACCGGCAATCGGCTGAGGAGGCCAAGTCCGAGCTGGCCAAACAGGCTGCAGACCAGCAGAAGAACCAGGAACAACTGGTGTGTGTTTACCTGGATAGTTCTTGGTTTTTGTTCACACAGTTCTCTGGTGTGTTTAGTTATTCAGGATGAACCCGTTCATGTGTGTTTAGATGTACAGTCAGTGTAACAGCAGGCTCTCTGTTTTATCTCAGGCTACTGAACTGGCTGAATTCACAGCCAAGATCGCTCTGCTGGAAGAAGCCAAGAGGAAGAAAGACGATGAGGCCACAGAGTGGCAGCACAAGGTACAGCTCTCCCCTCCTACAGTCTCCCAGTCGTTCAGCCAAGTCTTTACCACTGACGGCCTCCAGGGTTCACCATGAACTGCCAGTGGCACGAAAACTGGAAGATATTTTGCTAAACCTGCATAGGATTAAAAATAACCCAAACAAATAGCAGATCTAGTTTACAGTGGTGGGATGTAACTAAGTATATTTACGAAAATACTGTACTTATGTCAAGTTTTTCCATTTCACGCAACTTTATACCTCTACTTCACCAGATATCAGAGGGCTGTTTTGTGCTTTTTACTGCACTACGATTGTCTGACAGCTTTAGTGACTTTCCAGATGTTTTTCATGCCCTTCCTATACAAAACCATGCATCTCCAGACGTTTTGATTTTGAAAGTTTGTGTTAAACTTGATGCCTCTCCTTTATATGCTGAGAAAATTCTCCTACTTCTAAAGAGAAATAAAGTGTCTTGGATCAGCTGGAAAATGCATCTTCATATGGGTTCTCACAGGACAGCAGCACTACAAACATAATGACTTTATAGAATATGATGCATCGCTCTCCATTAATCTACCCAACAGCATATAAAGAAGGAATACACAATAATATGGCTGTTCAATCATCCAAAAACAATCAATCAGTAGTGTTTTTTAAAAGTAAATTCTGCTGGTAATACGCACATACTTTAGTAAAGTAATGTTTCCCCCGCCCGCAGGCTCTGTCAGCCCAGGAGGACCTGGAGAAGACCAAGGAGGAGCTGAAGACCGCAATGACCGTGGTGCCGGCAACCCTGGTCGGCAATGCGGAGAGCGAGCACGACGAGCAGGACGAGAACCACGCGGAAGCCAGCGCCGAGCTCTCCAACGAGGGCGTGAGCCAGCTGGACCTCCGCAGCGAGGAGGAGCGCGTCACTGAAGCGCAGAAGAACGAGAGGGTCAAGAAGCAGCTGCAGGTGAGAGCGAGGAAAAACCTTTCAGCGGCGCCCTCGTTTAGCGAGTCGTTGGTTGAAAGTTCCCTGACAAAATGCTTTAAACTACTTTTATTTTTTATCATCAAGTAAGTGCTCACACTCGGTATAAGTTCAGTTAAATCCCCAAAATACTTATAGAAAGCAACCTGGGCTGGAATTAGTCCAAATTTGTTTGTATGAACCAAAGATTTAGAATAAACCCCCCTCTCTTTTTGATTAAACAGTGTATATCTTTTTTTATCTCAACGAGATAATATTATTCTCTAACAGCAGTTTTGTTGCAAAGAAGAAAGACCAGCCAAGAAATGGCATATAAGGGTAAGATAAGGCATACCAACGTCTCTGTCCATTCCTTAAACTCCTGCTTAGACTGTCGCCCGGCTTCCAAATATATCTACTGGAAATAAATAGATTGTGCACATTCAAGCACGGAAAATCTCTTCCTATCTTTTCTAATTTGAAGGACCTAAGCTGGGCTGCTGCATAAGCCAGGACTTTACACTGACGCTATGGCAAGAAGAGTTCGACAGCACCAAACAAACAGCAGGTGTTTGAGGGTTTAAAGTTGCTGTTGCACCTCATTGGAAGGATTTCTGTATATAAAATAAACACTAATCTAACCAGAGGCTGTAGATCAGTGGCTTTGTGTCGGTTATATGTTTATTTTTTAAATGACTGAGGCGTGTTTCTGCTCTTTTGCACATGTTTTCACTCTTCTCCTCTGCAACCTTTATGCCTCTTCACGGCCCTCTGTTGTCTTTCTGTGCTTCGTTCCTTCCTCCTCCTCCTCCTCATCGCCCTCTCACCCCTCCTCTTCTCTTCCATCCCCCTTTTAGACGTTAAGCTCAGAGTTGGCCGAGGCCAGAGATGAAACCAAGAAGACACAGAACGACGTGCTGCACGCCGAGAACGTGAAAGCGGGCCGAGACAAATACAAAACACTGCGCCAGATCCGACAGGGCAACACGAAGCAGCGCATCGACGAGTTTGAGTCCATGTGAGGACCCGGCCCCCTCAGCCCCTCCCTCCCTCCCTCCCTCAGGGGTACCTGCTCCCGAACTCTCCCCTCAGCGGCTGCTCAACTTTCATGGACAACAGATGCTGCCGTCCTTGTAGTCCCCCCCCTAACACCCTCCAGCAATCTTAATAAATCACCGTGTCAGACTTTGCCAAAGCCCCGCCCCACATCTCCACTCTGAAAGTCCCACAGGTCTCCTTCATACTGCAGAGCACAGGGGAAAAGAGAGACTGCAAAACCAAAATGGAAGCAATTGGATTTTTTTATTTTGAGCAAACATGGCCATAGAAAGCTACTTTTGTTGTCGCTTTTTGTTTTGCTTGCCGACTTGTATGCAAAGGTTTAGTATGATTCCATATCTTCAGTTGTTTTTAAGTTGTTTTCCTCTGCTTGTTTTATCAATGATGCCCTCCTCTTTTCTTTTT
>CAFUXE010000054.1:386025-399241 GCA_903364295.1 Serranus cabrilla | reverse complement strand
TTCACCTGCAGTCTGCAGCCCAAGTGGTCACAGTAGAGTTCTTGTGTTAGTTTTACTCTTTTAGTCGTAGTTTTAGTGATATTTGGTATCTTTTCAGGAGCGGTGAAGTTCATGTGAAGAGGAAAGTCTGCTGAGTTTTGGTGTCCAAGGCAAGGATGGGACAGCAGCTGTCGGGACCGGACGACTTGGAGCAAACGCTGGAGGTGCTGTCGACAATCAGCGGTAGGGATCCCTGCAGAAAATATAAGATAACGTTATTAAGTCTTCCTTTTATTTTCTTTGTTAGTTTGTATGGATTCAATGGGGTTTTATCACACATAGGGCTCGTAAAAGCAACTGAACCTCGAAGGATCATTTGATTTAATGAAGTGGGAGTAAAAAATTATACCAGTTTAAGTGTAAGCTATATTTATGATATTTTCAATCATTTAATTTTGCTGTTAGATAGCAATGTTTAAGTTTTACAGGGGAACTGAAGCTGTTTTTTGTGATCTTGTCAAAACCACCAGACTCCATTGATAAAACCAGTAAATTTACCTTGCAGAAACTAAGAGGTGCTGGTCTACTTCTGCCTCAGAGGGTTGGTGTATCTGTGTTATTGTGTGAATTTGGTGTTTTTAAGTGTTTGTTGGGATTCACCAGAATTGCACAGTAACACAAACTAAACTATAATTTTGTTAAATTTGTTAACCAGCAACTCCTGTGTTCTTCAAGGTAAAATTATTGTTTTTGTCAATGGACTCTGGTTGATCACAGTAACGGCTTCAGTTCCCTTCTCGTAAACTTAAAAATGGCTGTCTGACAGCAAGATAAAAGCAGTGAAATTATTCTAAATATAGAAAATACATGAGCTGATATTAGGTTTTTAAGGTGGACTTTTTTTAAGGTGGCTAAAATATGTACATTACTTAGCTTCTGTAGTTAGGTATCTCATATGATCCACTTAAATACATCTAAACTATCCCTTTAAAAACATATTATTCAACTACTAATTTATCCTAATTCATTTCCACTATAGTACTACATGAAATTCAAATTTTCATTGCCATTCCAACAATATGTAAAGACTACATACAGAGGAAAAAACTACATGCCTATGAAACTGAATTAAAACCAAGACAATACAATATAAAATTTAAAAAAGCAGCTGTTAAAAAAGACCAATACTAAGTTAAAAATGTGAATTTTTCAGCTCTGTGCTGAAGGTGGAATGCCATTCAGCATTATGTAAGTATTAGATAATATAACCAGCATTAGAAATGATGCCAGAATCTCCCGAGAAGATCTCTGGGACTGTGACTCTCGATTGAGTAATAAATCTAATGAATGCCTCGTAATGAAAAGTGCATGACCATCTTTGCCCATTACCTTTTAGAAGTTTAAACTGTGTGATTGTGTGATGATGAATTAGGTGAAATAAAGATAATGTGATAAGGGAGAAAGAGCGAATACCAGTAATTCTGAAGAAAAGTAAATCTCATCGAAGCAGCAGTCAGAAGCTTGTATTGTCTCAGCTGCTGCATATTTCCTTGAAATCATAAAATCACAAACAGGACTATTGAGTTACACAAAGACACTCCTGACAGTCCTAGGCGTCAAGCATTTTTGGGTATAAGACAAAATCAAAAGCGGCAAGAAACCAATCAGAAAAAACCATACGGGAGGAGACAAACAAGTTATTTTTCTCCAAAATTCCTGATTTCGAGGTTTAATTTCAGACGTCTAAAAGAGACACAATTTACAATAACTGAGTAAACTGATACCACTTCTGTGTGTCACATTTCATGGATATTTCATATTATATTCAATATATAACAATAAAAGTGCAGACAAATTGATAAACTGTACAATTAACCCAAACTGTGAATGCAGTTTGTCATTTTTGATGACTTTTGAGCAGATTTTCCTGCGATATCACATTACAGATGAGATTTCTTGTTAATTTTAGAAACTTTTAACATAATTTTCTGTATTTTCATTTTATTTTAATTATTACAGTTCTTTGTTCTTCTTTGTTTATTTGCTCTAAACCAGTTGGTGGAAACGTCCCTAATTCACATTTTATTTAACGCAACATTTCAAAATATTTGCTTCGACTTTAAAGGAAGCGCAGCTTATGAGAAACTAACCCTACTTCTCACTTGACTTAGTGCCTCAGTACAAAACTTTCCTAATGAGTTTATGATCTGAATTGCTAGTTTCAAGTCTTCCTCAATACAACATGTTGTTCATTTAGTAAATGTTTGACCCATTTAGAGTTAAATGTTTGTTTGTCTTCAAACTTTGACCCTTTCACAGTGTGTTTCCAGTTCATAAAAGTCAATTACAACATTTTGATCTTCTGAAAATGACTCATTCAGCATTTGGTCGTACTAAAAGCTCCTCAAAGAAGTCTCTATTCATTATGAGTTACAGTTGTTTTGGAATCATGTGTTGATCGAAAGAAGTCACGAGTTTCATTATGAGAACAAAGTGAGTTGGCTGCTGTGGGGAAGATAATGTGGGAGATTTAACACTTTCTTCACCTTATACACAAAAACCACACATCAGATAGTCCAAATCACACACACACACACACACACGTATCCGCCAAGTTAGTATAATTAGCTGTAGGGGGGCTTATGTCATCCCTCCACCCTCTCTTCCTGTGATAAACACAGAGCAGACATGAACTTGGATAAACAATCACACATTCAGGAGAACAAGCAGCAGCCGGCAGCTCGAAGCTCAGACGTTCTGTATTATGAGACCTGCTGGGACTCGACCATGTCTCTTTTGGAGTTAATTCAAGAGGGCCAGGAGGTTTTGACTGGACTGCTTCACAATTTGTTCATTTCTATCAGTCTGTTGACCCGACAAACCGGCAGCAGCAACTGTGCACCAACAGGTTAGTGTCAGTTTATGATTGTAAAGCTTCAGATGATCATTTTTTAAAAACTGTACGTCCATTCGAAGAGGTTTGTCTGTTATTTAAATCAATGTGACAGGATGACAGGGCAGGATTTCCTATCACCACGGGACGATTCCCCCTGCCGTGTTTCCCCCTCATTATTCAAACATAATAGAAGTACCTCACTATTAAGACTCCTGCTGATGCTACGGTATGTCTGCGGTAGTGACCATAAGGATAGAAACAAACATGGAACTCGCAATGTGCTGCTGAAAAATGTATTTTAGACAGTTCAAGAGTACGCTATATTTAGAATATTTTCATTGCTCCAGACAGCTTTCAGACAGCCCTGTTTGAGTTTACGCAGTGGGAAAACGAAGCTGTTAACGATGCTTCCTTCAAAGACGACAGATCTGACAAAACCAGTCGTTTTATCTGCAGAACACAGAAGTTGCTGTTCTCCCATCTCAACAATCAGTCACAGTCACACAATATCACAAACAAACGACACATAAAATATCAAGCAAATTTCGTGTTCTTCAACTTAAAATGACTGTTTTTGTTAATGGAGTTTGGTGGCTTTGAGGAGACCATAGATGATGGCTTCAGTCTCTCATACAATATCAGTGTAATTTTTCAAAAATATTAGAGTACTGGCTGTCAGTTTATGCATCTACCCTGGAGTCGAATTCTTTGACAGTTCGTCAGTTGGGAACCTGTCATTTTAATTTTACCAGTAATTTTATCTGCAGAACATAGAAGTTCATTTGTGTTATATGTGTCCAGATATATGTGACCAAAGTCACACAATATCACAGACAAACAACACATAAGGAACCCAGCATCTTCCATGTTCTGCAACTTAAAATGACTGTTTTTGTTAATGGAGTCTGGTGGCTTTGAGGCGACCATAGATGATGGCTTCAGTCTCCACTTTTCCGCCCTGGAAGTTGCTGCTTGTTGCATAAACGGGAATAAAAGATTCTCATAAAGCACCAAGTAAATACTCCAAATGTTAGAGTACTGGCTGTCACATTAAGAATCTACTTTGGTGTATAATTCTTTGAATGCTGCCGTCTATTTGACCTGAGTTGACTGTAGTTGGGAACCAGTAATTTTATCTCCAGAACACAGAAGTTTCTGTTCTCTCTTCTCCCTGATTGGTTAGTCCATTTTTAATATTGTGTGATTTTGGCGTTTAGAAATAATCCTTCCAAAACACCAAAGTCACACAATATCACAAACAAATGACACAAAAGACACACAAGAAATTCCAGCATCTTCCATGTTCTGCAACTTAAAATGACTGTTTTTGTTAATGGAGTCTGGTGGCTTTGAGGCGACCAAAGATGATGGCTTCCATCCTCACTTTTCCACCCTGGAAGTTGCTGCTTGTTGCACACAGGGTAATAAAATATCATAGTACTCCTTTTGTTAGCAGGCTAAGCTGACCAGCAGGTGCACTGGCTGTGACGTTATGCATCTCTCCTGGAGTGTAGCTCTTTGAACTCGGCGCTCTTTGCTGTTTGACCTTTGTTACTGATTCCCTGATATAGCCCTTGTGAGTGGCTAATTGATAACTTACCTTATGTCTCAATACACCAGCAGCAGAAACGTGTGTTCCCGAGCTGGATGGTTAGGGGACTGATAAGACGGGTAAACAGGAAGACAAACAGAAAGTCAAAGGCATTGATTGGAAAGACAAGCAGGCTGGTGAGCCGGTGTGTGTGTGTTGATCATGTCTGCCCGCCGATGGTGCGGCCGGCGTCGACCAGCAGCGAGGAAACAGAAACATAAAAGCACGCAGACTCACAGGCGAGGTGAGTGTCGTCTGTTAATCAGGGAACTCAGGTTAAAGCTGCATTACATGGTTATAATTTACATCCAAGTCACGTCAAAGTGTCCATGAAAAAGTTTCTCATAAGGCCGTGAACCGGACAGGAGAGAGGATTAGTGCGGGAGGGTGAACTGTTGAAGCTTTTCTATCCAAACACTGTAATTGTGTGTTAAAAAGATATATGACTTCATATAAATACAGCCAACAATGGTGATGAGAGGTACAGCTGAGAACTTTAGCTTTGCCTGAGTCATTTTATAGTTGAAGTGAAACAATCTCTGCTAACAAAGTATTTGATAAAATGCAAAGCAGCAAACAGCAGGTCGGTTGATGTCAATGTTATCATCACAATACAAGTGAGTGTTGTGTGTGTTTGTGTAGTTCTGTTCATGCTGGATGGATAAAAGCTTTCCTCAGTTTCAGGCGGGAAGTTTGAGACGCTGATAATCAGACCTGGCTGGACATTGGACTGTAATTTATGTTCAGGCTGTCACAAAATCAGATTTTCATGGCCAAAAGGAATTTCTGATAACAATATTATTGCGATATCTATAGATTTAAAAGAAGAGTTTAACTGGTTTCTGTGCATGAGAGAGTCTGTAATCATACAAAATATTCTCATGAAGGAGTTTGTATGATATACTACAAAATCTTTGGTTGCACGATTAGTATATCTAAAGAAATCTCCAGCCGTGTTTCCACCAATTAATTTCTCTGCACATTTGAATGATTTGCACGAGAAAAGCTTGATGGAAACACCAAATTTGTGTCATCTCGAGCTTAAAATCTTAAAAAAGGATTTTAAATCTGCAGATATTCTGGCATCCTTTCACGCCTGTCTTTGCCTTCACACATCACCGTTTCAGACAGTTTCTCTAAGAAGACTCATCTTCACTTGAATAACCTGTGAAGATGAATATTTGTCTGCGGTTGTTTGATGAAGGCGGCGGCTTCTGCAGCAAGGCGTGCAAAATAAAAGACAGGTGATCATTCGAGTTCTCCAGCAGTGATACTCGACTTTCAGAACTATGATGTAAGTCAAATAAAATGAATTTTTTAATAGTTTGACTGTAAATTCGTTTCCAGAGTGCAAAGAAAAGCATCAAATAAGTTGCCTGATTAGAAACATAGACAAGAAAGATCCCAAAATGTCCTGAAATCCTGCATAAAATGCACGTTCTGTTCTGGGATTTATCCGTTTTTATTCTTGGTGTTGTGCTCCGTCAGATGCGATACGCAGATTTCCACGGAGGACGGGAGGGGCGGAGGAAAGAGGAGTGGTGTAATCACTCCATAATTTTGACAGGTGTGTGTGTGTGTGCAAGAGAGACAGACAGACGGACGGCGGGGAGGGTTTGGAAATACAAATGAGAGCAGGATGAGGCAGGCGAGCTCTTTACCTGCGTTAACGGAGGACGAGGGGAGCAGACGGAGGGACGGGATGAAGGAATGCTCGGGGAGACGGGAATATGGAGGAGAGAGGTTTGTCCGCATCTCTCTGGAGGAGATGGAGAGCTACTACAGAAGCTCCCAGTGCTGTCAGCTGCTGCAGAGTGAGTTTTGATGGAAATCACCACAGGAAACAGAAAGTTTTTGCAAGTTGCATGATTTCTAAAGGCTTTTTCCCAGTGCTGTGGTTTCTCTTCCCGTGATGATCACACCACGGTCCATATTTCGGGCCTTGAGACGTGTTCACCATAAACTCTTTTACCCTGAAAACATTCAGAAAGGCACCGATTCATGTTTGTCTGCTGTAACAGGCCGTCGCTGCCGTCATGAGTGCTCCGATCTCATGAGGAGAAAGCATTCATCACGGCCACAAAGAAGCAATTCTAGTCGGATTGAAAATGAAATAAAAAGGCGATAAATTGTGTTCACTGACCCTGAATATCATGAGCCAGCAGGGTCACTAAAGTACAGAGAATCTGTCTTTAAAGCTTTTTAAAAGCTGCTCTGAGGTGATTATTAAATCCCATAATTTGGGTAATTCATGTCCAGCTGCTGTGGATGTAAAGAAAATATGACTTTCCTCTGATTAATGTCTCTGTGGCTCATCATAAGAGACCAAAGTACATGTGGGAAAAGAGTCATATTAACAGTATACTACTACATCCTGTTGACTCAAGGTGGTTCAGTAAAAGCTGACAGTGTGTGAGTCTGTGTGCAGACTCCCAGGTGTGTGTGTGCGTGCAGTGTGTGCGCTCGGTGAGTTTCAGATCTGTCGTGACACTTCAGGTTTATTCTGGGCTTTGGTCTGTATTTAGAGACGATGTGTGTATTTTTAGCCGGAGCTATTCTCGTAATGCTGTGTCACACTGACAGGTGCTGCGTTTTTGTTCCTGAACCAATTTTCCTCTTTTTTGTTTTATCAGCGAGTATTTTACAACATGAACGATCAGAGTTGTTGTCTTCCTGTGGTTGGTTTGAGTCTTTTGTTTGTCCTTTTTTGTCTCTCTGGCGTAGTTGTGCGTCTAATTCAGTATATTTTTTTCTTTATTGGTCGTTTTCATAGTTTCATAGTTGTTTTTGTCTCTTTGAGGAAATTTTGTGTCTTTATTTGGTCATTTTGTGTCTCTTTGTGGTTGTTTTCTTGCATTTCCTTGCAGTAATTTGGGTTCCTTTGAGGTAAATTTGTGTCTTTTTGGTCATTTTGTGGCTCTTTGAGCTAATTTTATCTCTTTTAGGTCATTTTGTGACTATTTTGTATTGTTTTTTTGTCTCTTTGAGGTAATTTTGCGTCTTTATTTGGTTGTTGTGTGTCTCTTTGTAGTTATTTTGTCAGTATTATTTTTATCTGTCGATTTAGTCATTTTGTGTCTCTTTGTGGTTGTTTTCTTGCATTTCCTTGCAGTAATTTGGGTTCCTTTGAGGTAAATTTTGTCTAGTTTAGGTCATTTTGTGACCATTTTTATTGTGTTATGTGTCTTTTTTGGTCCTTTTGTGTCTCGTTGTTAAGTAATTTTATCACTTTTTTATAATTTTGTCAGTCTATGTAGTCATTTTATGTCTCTTTGAGAAAATGCTGTCCTTTTTGGTTGTTTTATCTTCGTTGTTAGACTCAACATTTTGACATTTTATCTCTTTTTTTGGCCAACAGTGGTTCTTTTGTTTAGGATAGGAGGACATGTGGATCTCTTGCTGCTTTTCTGGGCCCTAGTTTATGAAACGCTCCTGCGGGTCGTGTAGGGACAAGCTTTACTTGTTTGGATCACCTTCAGAATTACATTTTACTTTACTTTACTTTTGCAATTGATGAAAAAGGGTTTATGCTTCCAGTGTCTTGGTTTCCTAATAGTCAGCTGCTGTAACTTCCTCTGGTGTTTCCCTGAATAATAATCCATCCCCTCCACGTGGCAACACTTCCTCTTTCATGGTTATTCTCATGGTTTCTCAACCTGTTTCCCATGAGTTTAACCGTGTTTCCCATGATCTCCCTCTTCTTGTCACATCTTTGTTTCTTTGACCTGTTTGACACCTGCTGACCTTTAAAGATAAAGTCCCTGCTCATCATCATCGTGTCTCTGTGACCCTGACCCTTCCTCCTCCTCTGTTTATTCTCCTCATCCTGATCGGGGATTTATTGGAGCGCCGTGAGCCGGATTTGACTGCAGGTCTGTGATGTCATCAGTGCATCCCGGCAGCACTGAAGCTGTTTTATTGGATAACATGTTGCGCTTGTGACAGATCCGTCACATGTGCAGAGCACGAGTTTAAATACGGTCATTGTTTGATTAAATGTAATGTGTTTTGGTATTTGAGTTCCCTTTTCCAAACCAGTCAGCTGGAATTAAATTTCGTCAGCTGGACACTTTATTTTTTGCCTAAAAGAAAATTAAATCAGAGGCAAATTTAATGAAGATGGACCATAATCCCTTGTGAATCTGCTTATTTCTCAAAACTAATTTGAGTTTCTGTTCATTGTTTTTCTCATTGTAGCTGCTCTTTTCAAAAGTCTACTTTATTGTCCCCACGGGGAAATTAATTTAAAAAGTTGAGGTGAATAATAGTATTTATTTATATGCACATAAACATTTAAGCACATATCGACACTAACACAGAGGCCGTTTAAAAATGCCATCCAAAAATCCCCAAAATGTTTATTAGTGGACAAAGATGTCAATTATTGTATCTGTCCAATAATATTACAATTTCACTGCCTTTGTAACGTTTCAATGCTTTACCTCACCGTCACACAGCCCTTTTTCAGTTAACACAGCGGGAACTGAAGCTGTTTTTATGCTCTTTTAAAGGTCACCAGACTCCATTGAAAAAAACTGTAATTTTACCTCGCAGTAGACTGAAGTTGCTGGTTAACGGCTGCATCAATTATTTAGTTTAACTGTGTCATTGTGTGATTTTGGTGAGTCTGAACTAAGCCTTTTAACACAGAAAAGTCACACAATATCAGAAACAGCTAACTGATCGAGTCAGCTACAGACCAGTGAATCCTGTATCCTGCAGAGTAAAATGACTGTTTTTGTCAGTGGAGTCTGGTGGCTTTGAGAAAGGCTCCAGCTCCACTTCCAAACTGTCGCTCTAAGTGCTGACGGATGTTTAATTCAACCCGTCCTCTTGTTCACACCTTGTTTTGTCCTCCTTCGTATCCTCTATTGTTTGTTTCGTCCTGTGAGTCACTTCTCAATTGGTGTCTTCCTGTTTACGCTCCAGTCGGCCAATAGTGTTTGATCCTAAATAGTGTCCGACGGAGACGTGGGGGGGAAAGTCTCAAATAAATAATTCAGCTGGGAGTTATTCTAGCTGTCGTCTGCACCACATCCCCTACACACACACACACACACACACACACACACAGGTCTCCTTTACATCCCGTACACACACACTGAAGTCTGCTTTGCATCCCATGTAAACACACACAGATGCACGAGTCACGTCACATAAAGTTCATGTTGTGGTCGTTTGTGATCCATCAGTTGCGTTGATAACTCATACACAGATAGTACATGTACAGTTTGGTCCCCTTTAAAGTGTGTGTTCAGGGTGGAACTGTAAATCAGTCACCCGTGGGTGAAACTGGTTTGCTGGAGGATAAATCAGCAGAGACAGGAAATGAACCATTATAAACCCTGTGCCTTTTCCTGTCCCACAGCCAACGTGCTCTATCATCTAAATCTGACACACACACACACACACACACACACACACACACACCACTCTAACTGACCTCCACTGTTTCATTCAGATCTGTTTAAATCCTGCTGGCTGCACCTCTCTGTATTTATTGATAATCTTATCTCAGACTAGACTGAGAGATTCTCCCTTAATCTAACTCTTAATCCCAAACATCTATTGTTTTTCATTTCCTCGCGCCTAATCTCAGTCCTATCATTTTTTTCCACCGTAACCCAGTGACGTTTTCATATTTTTGTCCATATTTACTTCAATGTTGACCCCTGGTGATGAAGACATTTCTATTTTTGTGCAGCCAGGATTACGCATGTGTCCTGTTTAGACTTTACCTTAAGTGGATGTATGGACTGATCTCCTCTCTGACTGACTGTGTGTAGCTGCTCTTCATTTATCTGGGAAGGCTCATAATCATGTTTACAAGTAACAAAACGGTTAATAAGTTAATAAAATGACTGTGTTGACGCTGTTAAGATAAGCCATCCTTATGTAAAGGCCAGAACAAACGTCAGACTGAGGAAGGGGTTTCCCTGTGGATTATCCCCTTTGTGCTGGTCAAAACAAACTCACAGGAGAGTAGATACCTGTATTTGTAAAGTAGCACTTATCAGCAACCATTTGGCTTCTTCTTTTTAAAAACAGAGTCATAGAAGAGGTCTGGAGATAAGTGGGATTCTGCGTGATCTATTCTCACCCGGCGGCTTTTTCTTATGTGTCTAACTGTGATAAAAATCTGATTAAAATGGAAGAAAAAACACTTTATGTTAACTTTTTTTAGTACTAGAGTTCAGGTTTCTTTTAGAGCTTCTCGCTGAGCCACGTAGTGCAGAATAAAAGTTAAATAGCAACAATAAAAACAGCAATGATGCAACAGATACAGTTTTGTTATGTGCAAATGTGCATGCAGTGCAAAAAGAATGAATGCATTATGATCATTAGGGTTTTCAAATCTTTCTATTTTTATTAAAAACGGCGAGGATCCTTCACTTCCCATAATGCAACTCATCATGAGCCTGTCTCATTTTTTTTTTACTTTAAGTTCGAGTTTACAAGCACATGCGAAAATACCCATGATGACATCACTAGAGACTGACCCTGGGGTTTTTGAGGTCGATGCCGATACTGATTTTAGAGGGAAAATTCATTGATAACTGGATGAATTTTTTTTTTTTATGGGATTGTGCACGGATTTTTGAAATTTGCAATATAAACTCCAGATGGTGTTCCGGTTCACCGATCACCACCAAAATCTAATCACCTGTTCCTCGTCCCAATACACACGTTGACTGAAAATTTCATCCAAATCCGTGCAGAACTTTTTGAGTTATTTTGTACACAGACAAACAGACAAACAACAAATGCTGGCGGAGGTAATAATATTTAACATTATTGTACATCAAGGATATATTATGTTGTCAGCCAATTCCATAAATGATAACTGAGAAAATAAAGAATAATAATAGCTAAATAAACATTATTACTGTTCGGTTTCAGTCGAGTATGCCATCATATGAAGTATTAACATGTAGAGTTAGACGTATTTCCGGTGAAGCACTAATTCAACCACACCTTGTTTCTTAGGTTAATCTTGAGATGTTAACTGACGTCTCACAGACAAAGGTTCGGGCAGCACTTGAAGATAACATGTCTGAGTGTTATCCTGTGATTAGAAAGCAGGACTCATGAGAAAAACAGCATGAGGAGCGACTATTTATCTTGTTTATGTGAAAGGGAGCGGGCGAGACGTCCAATAAACACAAGCAGCAGAATGACAGTTTGAAACGATGTGTTTTCTTCAGCAGGGCAGCGTTTTTTATGAATTGAGCTCCTGAGGGGTCTATTCACATTCTCACCAGCCCAACTTCTCACTGTGTGTGTGTGTGTGTGGCACACTGGACCCCCACTGCTGTCCACACTGGCATTGTGTGTGTGTGTGTGTGTGTGTGTGTGTGTTTTGTGCCCATGAGACAGAGTGTGAGAAAAAGCAGAGAGAAAGAGGCCTCCGTTCCCTCTGGCACAGTTCAGTTTCACTGTGTGTCGTGCACACATACATGACTTAATGTTTGCTTTGCATTTGCCTAATTTGGAACATTTATTTTACTCCTCTGCCAGCGCGATGCGTTCAAATGTGGGTTGGAATCTGGGAGATTTAAAATGTATTCACTAAAGATAGAAGACAAGAAAAAAGCGAAGAAAACTCCTGTAGATTTCTCCTAAATTCTCTAAAAGTTATCGTTCTGTTGCTTCGTGTAGCACCGTGAATGTATCTAAACCTCGTCATCACAGCATGGTTAGAAAGCTCCCACTCTGCTGCACAATATTATGTGTTTTACATGTTCTGTATTGTTGTTGCTGTGAATTAGATTCAATATTTTGTCTTCAAATTGTCATTTCCATTAAGAAGGTATAAAAACCATTAAAGGCGATTTCTCAAAAAGAGTTTTTCTCATAAATCTCAACTTCAGCTCCACTTACAGACACAATCTGACCAGTTTTATTCCAACTATATTCTGAAGGTTTTTACAATCATTCATACCCTGATTTATACAACACTTTGTCCCTAAAAACATGACGAAAATTGTTTTTTTATGGCTTTTGACAGTATTTTTACACAATTTCCTTCTGTAAAATACTATCATTCTAACATATTAACAACACAAAATAATTGGAAATTTGCTTTATCCAATGTCCTGGAAATAAATGCAAATTAGCAAATTATTTTTTATGAGTTCATGCCTTATTTGCATATCTAAACATGTAATTTCAGAAAACTTGTAATGCAAAAAAAATATTGTCTTAAAGTAAATAAAAAGCAGAGGAAGTTTCATGGTGATATCTTCCATAATTAAATAATAAAATGACCCTGTTCATATGTAATGTCTCCATGATTATTAGTTATCAGCAGAAATGAAGTTAGAGAGAGAAAAATGCTTCTTTGAACAGATTAGTATCGACCGTATTTCATGCTGCCTAATTCAAAACAATCAACAGTAAAGTAATTTATCTCTGGAGACGGATTACACACCATGAGATGAACTGGGATCGTTACTATGAATGAGCAGTTGGTGTCCCTGAAGCCTTTCAGTGAAAACAGTGTGACATGTGAAACAGGAGGCGGACCATGTGAGACTCCGCCTCACTGGCTGGTAGGGGGGAGGTGTGTGTGTGAGTGTGTGTGTGTGAGTGTGTGAGCTCGGTGTGCACTGACAGCTCATTCAGCAGCTGAAGTCGGCGGCTGTGGCGAAATGGACCGCCTGAACTTCCACCGCGATGTGCTCTGACAGAACATGCTGCTGTGTGTGAATGTGTTTTAACTGTGTGTGTGAGTGTGTGTGTGTGTGTGT